>JAIZAY010000274.1:0-65569 GCA_029531755.1 Holothuria leucospilota
GAAGTCTTCCAGATCAGATGGGTATTAAAAAAAGTGTATTATTTGCGGTGACAAAGTTGCTATGCATTGAGCGTT
The DNA here is from genome assembly GCA_029531755.1 of Holothuria leucospilota. Classification (NCBI taxonomy): domain Eukaryota; kingdom Metazoa; phylum Echinodermata; class Holothuroidea; order Aspidochirotida; family Holothuriidae; genus Holothuria; species Holothuria leucospilota. Next base: position 76 of record JAIZAY010000274.1, read on the forward strand.
TTCTTCTGGAAAAGAAGGATTGACACCATTTTGTTCATATGTTAACTCAACAGCTTTAATCTTACATTTTTCAGTTTGTATTTCACAGCTGATGGTATCGTTATGTGTGGTAAGTCTTCAATGTTGGGACGACATTCTTCAAAGATGGGGAGAGTGTAACGGGGTAGAAAATTGCCCCCCCCCCAAAAAAAAAACAATTGGCAATTGGCAGCTGGAATAGAGGGCGCGGTAACAGAACTGTTCCTGACACCGATAACCTAAAGAAAATACAGCCGCTCGCTCTCTCCTCATTTTCAGGTGCCCTGGTGTAACATATATGTCACTAAACTTATGGTTGAAGGCTGTCTCAAAGGTCGGGCTTTGTCTATGACTCCTCAGTCTGAGGGCAAACTGGAGTGACAACTTTTTCCATCTTATGTGGAGTGGTGGCTCGTTCGCTTCGATGTAAAGACTCTGCATTGGGGAGGTACGGAAAGCTCCCAGGCAGATCTTAAGGCCTTGGTTAAGGATAGGGAGGAGTTTCACGTGCAGAGTTATAAACAACACAGCCATAATCAAGTTTGGACCTGACAAGGGATCTGTAAAGTCGGAGCAAAACGGGACGATTAGCGCCCCGGTCCATCTTTGAGACGACCTTCAACAGGTTCAGCGCTCCTTGGCACTTCCGCCTTAGATGGTCGATATGAGCTTTGAAGTTGATCTTACTGTCGAGTATTAGGCCTAGGAACTTAGTGTGAGGAACAACTGGGATGTGAACACCGTTCAAATTCAGGTCTGGGTCGCAATGAGCACCTCTCCGGTTGGAAAAGTGCATACAGTCTTTGTTTGAAAGAAACGGAATCCGTTTTTGTCTGCCCAGTGCTTGATCTTATTGAGGCAGTTTTGCATTTGTCTCTCTATAGACCTCATGTTCCTTGAGGAACAGGTAATAGAGAAGTCGTCCACAAACAAAGACTTCTCAATCCCAGCGTTAACCACACTAGCGATGCTATTTATTTTCATGATGAAAAGTGACTGACAAGATGACCTTGACCTTGGGGGACACCCATTTCCTGATTACGCAACTCTGATAACACGCCCCCCACACGTACACGAAACACACGATCTTTCAAGAAATTTTAAATAAAAAGCGGCATTCTGCTCCTTAGCCCCGCACTGTGCAAGTCTTTCACAATGCCATGTTTCCAAGCAGTATCGTATGCCTTCTCCAGGTCGAAAAATACTGACACAACATGGTGTCCACGGACAAATCCGTCCCGAACTGGCTTTTTAAGTGCATAGAAACGGACACTATCAAACAGGAAGGACCAAATCCGGACGGGCAAGAACACAACCATGAACTACTTACAATCATTTACAAAGTTACCTTACACCAAGCCAGCAAAACAAAATTTCTGTGGCCAACATATACGACACCCCCAGCCCACCCACCACACAAGACTATTTACAAACAGGAAAACAACACACGCCAGAAGGCAGCAACACACACCCGAAGGCAACAACAAATGTCCGAAAGCAACAACGCCCGAAGGCAACACAACATGCCCGGAGGCAAGACCACGCCCGAAGGCGACCACGCCCGAAGGCAACTTCACGCCCGAAGGCAACTTCACGCCCGAAGGAGACCCCACGCCCGAACGCAACACCACGCCTGAAGGCAAATTCTTGCCCGAAGGCAACACCACGCCCGAAGGCGACCCCACGCCCGAAGGCAACTTCACGCCCGAAGGCAACAACACGTAAAAAGCACAGGGCAAATACAGCTGCACCTTGCCCAATCCGTCCCGAACTGTTGACTTCAGGCGGACGAGTTGATCAGTGTTACTGCAGCCCCGGCGAAAACCACTGTGATAACTAGTTTTTAGACCGTTGGTTTTGAGGAACCAAACAGGTCTTCGACGAGAGCAGGCGTGTTTTCGTTTCGCTCTCGTCGTTTTGCCGTGCTCAACTTGTATCACTGTGTGATAGCTATACTATTTATTGCAATTGTGCTTAAAACCTTATAGCGTTCTTTATCCTAAATTTTGTCCTTTGCAAACCCTGGTCAGAGTTTTTTCTTTTCATTCCGTGGCCTCGAGCCACACAAACTGCTGCTATGCCCGGAGGTCGGGATAGCACAATTGTTAAGTTGGAGTTTTCGTCTGGGGTGAGTGTCCCTCCCCCACAGGCGTTTACTGTGTTAAAAGACAATGGTGTCGAAATTGGAGAAATTGAGATGTTGCAGGCGCTTGAGGCCCGCAACACGTATGACGTTAAGTTTAAGTCTGATGCTGCCCGTGTTAAGGGTGTGTCATGCCTGAAGGGGGTGAGGGGCTCACTTTTTTTTCTCTTTTTCTTTTCTAGTCCCCTGACTTTCTGGCGAAGAACCAGGGGCGAAAACCAAACAATACTCCCGAAGGAGTTCTGCTCCCCGAAGGAGTAACAACGTCCCCAAGGGACAAACCGGTTTGAGTTTTTGTTTTTTGTTTGTATGTGCCGTTTCGATGCACTTAAAAAGCCAAGGGACAAACTTTGACTTAACTGACACCACCTGACAGTAGTCCCAGCTCCGCCGTCGTGATCAGAGATACTCCTGTGCCAGGTAAGCTCACTGTCACCCCATATGATTGCTCTGTGGCGGTGACGGTGCTTTACCTTCCCTTCGAGGTCGATCAGCGCCTGGTTGCGAGGGTTCTTAGTCAATACGGAACTGTCTCTGAAATGCGGTGGATACTGCGGGTGAGTTGAAAGGTATATTTAATGGCAAGAGACAGTTCCGTATGGAACTGGTGAGGGACATTCCATCGTTCCTCTTCATAGGGGGTTCCAAGGCCCACATTAGGTACTTTTGCCAGCCCCGTACCTGTTTTAGATGTGGAGAGGAGGGGCACGAAGCCAAGTCGTGTCCCAACAGACGTTGTGGGAAATGTTTGCAGTTGGGGCACGGCAAGGCAGAGTGTCCCAACGAGGTACGGTGCAACCTCTGTGGGGAGGAGGGACATGTGTTTGGTTCCTGCCCCACATCGTAGTCTGCTCATGTCAGTGCCGATGTGGGGTCGGCACCTGAACCCTCGCAAACAGGCCCACAATATTCAACCCAGGAATTAGAGAAGGCGGCACTTGAGGTGGAGCAGGACTTCCTTGCCTGTAGGCAGTGTGAGGGGGGTACTGGGACTCCTGAGGCAGACTCTCCGCCATCGTTGCGGCACCCGGACAGGTTGAAATAATGACATTAGAGGAGGACCTCGATCTGTCCTCAGACTCGGCGATGTCGGATGGCGGGGAGCGTGCCTCGGAGCCTCCTCAAAAGGATCCACCTTCGGGGGAGGGTTGGTTTGATTTGTGTGAGGGGGAGGGTCCAGAGTCTGCACTAAAGAGGTCGGCTTCGGGCGAAGTATCAGACAGGGGAACTCATCACTCTGGGACGCCCGTACCCACGGATTAAACAGATAAGGTCCCAGTCAGAGTATTAAGTGTGAATGGTTTTGCCTTTGTGTCCCCGTTTTCTTTTGGGGTTTCTGTTCTGTTTATGTCTGTGCCCATGCATGCCACAAAGTTTTTTTTGGTAGTTCAGTGTAAATAGGTTTGCTTTGTTCACATTAGGTTCGCCCGGCTACAAGCATGTAAAGAGCACATCACATTGTTAATACTGTAAATAGTGGGGGTTGGCCACATGAATGCTGGCCTGGTGTATATAGTTGTCCTTGTGTTTCATGTCACGTCCGGTGTTTTGTTCCGGAGCACGTAAGGAGCACCCATAGTTACAAAAAAGCATTGAACAGACTCAACCTGAAGACTCTTCTGTTGATGTGAATGGGTATGTAAATAGTTTTGCCTAGTGAGATTGTAAATAGTCCTATGTAACTAGTTTGGGTTCGGGGTGGTTTTGTACATAGTTATCGCAGAAATTTGGTTTGCTAGCGCAATGTACAGAATTCTGTAAATAGTTCACCTTTGTATTTTTGTCCGGTCAGGTTTAAGTTCTCCTTTGTTTCTTCGTGCCCCTTTCTACGTACGTAAAAAGCTGACTTAGACCGTTGGTTTCGAGGAACCAAACCAGACGGGCATTAATCATTCGTTCCAACGTCTTGCACAGGCAACTAGTGAGGGAAATAGGGCGGTAGTTTGTAGCTTTTGTTGGGTCCTTACCCGGCTTGGCGATGGGAATGATGGTGGCTTCCCGCCAAGCAGCCGGAAAGTTGCCATTTTCCCATATACCGTTGAAAATATCTAACAGTACCAGTAAAGAGCTATCTGGATGGTGTTTGAGGAACTGATAGTGGATTTCATCTGGGCCAGTGGCAGTGTCATTGCTTCTTTCGAGAGCAATTCGTAGTTCCGTGATGTTAAAGAGGCTGTTGTAGTCCTCAGAGTTATCCGAGATGAAGTTCACTTTCTATTTTTCAACGGTATATTGGAATGTCTGGAATGCTTGTGAATAGTGATTGCTTGACGAGTTTGATTCAAACTCATCTGCAAGCAAATTGGCAACATCTGCTGTCTTTGTGCATTTGCTACCGTCTGGTTTGGTCACATGTAAAACAGAGGGATTGACCTGCTTTCCACTGATTTTCCTACCCATATCTCATGTTTTTTTTTTTGGACAGGAGTATTTGAATTTAGTTTAAATATGTACTGTTCCATAACTCCCGTTTGCTTGATTTAATTATGCGCCGTGCTTTGGCACAAGCATTAAGGTAATTACTAAGATTAACATTGTTTGGGTACTTAAAAATATTAAGGGCCTTTTTGCGATCTTTGATCGCTTGTTCACAATCCGTGTTGAACCACGGCTTGTGTTTAGTACGTGGATTTGCAGAGGACTTAGGGACAGTTTTGGTACCAATATTCACCAAAAGTTGTGTGAAATGGGCGATCTGGTCTCCAACACCATTGAAGGCATCCCTGACGATCTCATTTTGGCAGAGATGGCTAAATTCAGACCAGTCGGCTTTTTGAAGTTGCCACCCGGGGATTCTCTCCTCGCGCATTGGGGAGACAATATCTATCAAAAGGGGGTAGTGGTCACTTCCACAATGGTCATCGTGCACTCTCCACTGAAGGGCCATCAGAATTGCCGGAGAGCAGATTGAGAGATCAATTGCTGTACGAGATCCAGAGGCTGGATGAATATAGGTACAAGGCCCATCATTCAGAAGGCATAGACCCCAGGCAGCTAACACTGATTCAATCAATCCACCTATCTGATTGGTGTAATTACAGCCCCACATGTCACTGTGTGCATTAAAATCACCCAGGAGTAGAAATGGGGTGGGCAGCTGGTCAGCTAGCACTTCCAGGTCATCTCGTTTCAGGCTATACCTCGGTGGGATGTACACCGAGCACACAGTGATGGTGCGGTGAAGTGTAGCTCGAATTGCCACGGCTTGTAAGTTAGTCTTTAGATGGATAGTGGAGTGTAGAAATGTTTTTTTTTTAACCAATATGGATGATCCCCCAACTGATCTATTATCAACCGGGGATACAACAGTTTTGTTATACATGTCGTACCCTTTATATGTGAGTTGGCCTGTGTCCCGAAGGAAAGTCTCCTGCAGGCAGATCATTATAGGAGACCAGTCTGCTATGAAGACGTGATCTCCTCGTAGTTCGGTCTAAGTCCTCTGCAATTCCATTGGATTATAGCCCCATCTTTCCCAAGGGTCATCCTTTGGAAATCTGTGGCTTGCTAGTGGAGCTGGCTCGGGCCGAAGCTTCTGGCCACTGAGCTCCATCAGCTCTTCTCCTTCTCCCTCCCTTCTAACGCTCCAAATCTGTTGTACAGTTGGATAGGGTCATCTGACCCTTTGCTCTGTTTTGTCTGTATTTTAATTCTAGGTGTGTCTCTTGCTTTTGTTGGTTAGTTAGATGGGATTTTACGACACACCAACACGATTGTGTTATATAGTGTCATCTAGAAACAAAAAGGGGCAATATTGGGGTACAATATTGCTTTTGTTGGTTCTGTCATTTGTCTGTTTTGTAGTTGTTGGTTTTGGTGGTGGTTTAGGTTTCTTTTGTGGGGGTGTAGATTTTTGTGATATATTTGTCTGTGCTGTCATCGTCTGTATTGTCTTAGATGTAGACTGCTCTGATGGTTTTGGGAACGTGTGTGTGTAATGGGCTTTGGAAAGTGATTGTCCCTGGGCCAGGTCATATCGGTTTGGGTTGCAGCAGAGACTTTCGCAGTCCCTGTGAGTCCTGCGACAGGAATGTTTCTCTAGCCTCTTTATATGTTATGTTGCTGGAGGCTTTTATTTTTTGAATTTGCTTCTCCTCCACCCATTTTGGACAGGTTCTGTCGTTGGCGGAATGACAACCCTGGCAATTTACACAACGAGGTGACTCCTCACAGGTATCATCAGCATGTCCCTCCCGGCCACATTTCTCGCAGGCTGCTGCCCTACTACACTGAGTTTTGAAATGGCCGTACCTTTGGCAATTAAAACAGCGGACAGGGTTGGAAATACCTCAACCCTGACCTGTAAGTAGCCAGTCTTCAGTGTTGTCGGTGGTTTGTGTTAAATGTTTGGATGAAGGTGCCAGTGGGCTTCCTGACACCTTCCCGTAACACTGAAATACGGTACAGGTGGCTGACATGCTGAGATGCCAGGTTAACAAGAATCTCCTCATCAGAGCACTTCTTGATATCCGGGCACCTGATTACTACTCCCTTAGAGCTATTAAGTGACCTGTGAGGGGTCACCTGAACAGGGACATCGACCAGTTTCTTCGTTTTCAGCAAGTTGTTAGCTTGAGTACTTCAGCTAACTTCAACCAGGTCTCCAGAACGAAGCCTCTAAATTGATTTACACCCTCAATTCCCTTGCTGATGGCAAACGGTGACAGCTTTGCAAGGGTCTTGTCGCCTCCACTACTGGAGACGACAAGAAACCTAGGCCAGATAGGAGCTTCCTCGGGGTCACAGCTTGCCTCAGAGTCGCTCCTGAATCGTTTTTCCCCAGTTTTTCCGGGTTTGAGGAATCCATAGTAAAAAAAAAAAAAAAAACTAAATTTCATCACCGGTGCTCCCCACCCACCATGGAGCCCAACAAGGGGACATCAAAGGTAAGTGGCAAAATACATCACAAACCGATGCCAGGGATACACTAGAGATATACTCAAGGCCATTAAATAAATCAATAACCCCGATAGACCTGATTAAGCAACCGCCTTCTGAGAAAACCGCCTTTCTGAAACACACAAGTAAAGTCCACTTGGTGACGAGTACATGACGAGTTAGTGCTATGTTAATAAGCAAAAGTTTAAAAGCAGTCAGGTGGAGATCTCTGGGCATGACGCCACCAGCCGATTGGTTGAACGAGGCCAATTCAACCTCCCGACTAGGTGAAGTTGAGGCCAAAGTGGTGTGTTGCTAGCACCAAACCGCAGTTATTGCCTTCACTCAACCACCAGGACCTTCTCCTCCACCGACACGGATCGCGACTCACGGCTGTTAGTCGCATCTTACGACATGCTGAGAAAGCAGTGGGCCTATTCTACATCCCCGTACCCGAAGGGGGGGGGGGGTAATGGGCTCGCTATACAGAAAGCTGTACCGCATTCGTCTTGTTGAAGCATTCCGCGTTCGCATTCCACTGACACCCTTTGCTTTTCACACCTTCTTTTCTCGTGTCTTGTCACGCTACTTTGTCGTAGCCCTTTTGGAAGTTGACTTTGTCACTGATATTTTATTTGAAGGTATAAATTTTGAGTTGAAATTAATTCTACGTCACTTCCGGTCACTGATTCTAAATGAGTACCACTTTCTCTTTTCTTTTGCTCCCTTTGTTCACTCTTTTTGCAAAGGGTACCTGGAGACCATATTGTATCCCCTGTGACTGTGCTGTCACCGTCAGTCACATTCTCGGTGACTGCTATGAATACTCCCATATCCGACAGAAGTATTACACTGTGCCAGACCTTCGCTCATTCTGGAGCACACAGATCCTTCGCTCATTCTGGACTTTCTCAAAGAAAGTAACCTATACATGAATTTTGACATGATTCCAACATTTCCTCTTGTTTCGACATTTTCGTAGAATTTTGCCCAATCCTTTTTCCTTGTAGGTGATTTCCACCTCACCATTACCTTTTTTTTTATCTTGCTGACACTATATAACATTCGTGTTGGTGTGTCGTTAAACTCCCATCTAACTAACTGCAAAGGTTACCTTTAACAGAGTTTACGAGCAGAAGCATATTTAGGGGACACTAGGCCACGGTTCCCTCACTGATGCCAAATTTTGTCTTTTAGTATGACACTTAAAGGGAAATATTGCGTTTGTGAGGAATTTTATTCAATCTATCCTCTTTTACACATGATCGGATCCCGTTCGTTGAAAAAGAGGTAAGTGGGAAAAACTTTCTACCCGGTAAGGACTAATTAACGAGTAATTAACCGTTCTCGAACAACTGAACAGTTATGCATGCAAAGCCACACATTCGTCACCACTGATTTGAAATCCACCAACCATTTTATCAAATTTCGTCAGACAATAACAAATGCCTTCTACAACATGTACAAAATACGACCAAACAACTGACAATTACTAAGGCACTGTCTGTATTGAACTGCAAATAGTAGACTAAGGGGTCTTATCAATTCCCTGGTATATTTGACACAAAATTATAGTAACTGTAATTCGAATCGTAGCCCTTGGGCCTTAGTAGGTTGCTTCGCATTCGAAACAGCAGGATGTAAAAGAAATCGTTAGTGCAGTGAGTTCTAATGACAACTATCTGGTTAGTTACTACTTAGTTCAGCAAATGCTACTCTCTGTTTAGGCTCTAGTAAAAAACGAAGTTACGAACCTGAGATGCCAAAAATCCTAATCTGCTTTCCTTTATATATACGATCTTGCCGTCCTCTGGTCCCATATAGATTATTAAACGCACACTATGAGAAGTGAATCTCATGGTACATGACAAACGGGTACTGTATCTTCCTGAGTGACCTGCAATATCCCCTGGTATATGCAGCACAAGCCGTACCGCGGAACCTGTTGTGGCCGTTTGTCGTGAGTGTTAAGCGAAGGGCAAGCATGTTCAGCACGTATTGCGTAATGAGTGAGTCCAGATATGACCCCACGTAACCTCTCTAACTAAATGAATATGCAGCAGTACGAACGTTGCATGTGGGACGAGGCTTATCGTTCTAGTGGCAGCTCCCTAGTTCGATAATGAGCCGGTTCGATAAGGCAATTGTTCCCTTTTTTTTTTTTTTTGCCCATATTTCTTGAGATTAATATTGATCTGCTGCAAGTTATTTGTGATTCATGTTTGGAAATGGGAAAAGATCACAAAAGGATTACATTGGCATCACTTGGTGATATTTTTCAAACGCAATATTTCCCTTTAAAATACGGAAATTTCTGAGCGCAAATTTTACTTCAGAAGGTAGCACATGTAGCACTAGATCGCATGTAAGACGCCTATTTTTTCAAAAAACTTTCAAAGGGGAGAGGGCCACCCTCCCCTAGGCTAACGATTATAGAACATACTTGAAGTTGACACACACACCTATGAGAGAGAGAGAATCCTGACAATGCCATGGCTTATGAGTTTACCTTTCTGCACACTAGCATTTTGTGATTTTGTCGGAAATGCAACTCAAGAACAGTAATCTTTTTAATTGTAAAATAGACTTTTTGTATCACTCTAAGAAGGACTTGTGAAGTTGTATATGAGTGCCTCACATTCTCCATAGGGCCTAGGCCTCAGCCTTAATTAAAGATGATTGCATATGCTTGGCCTTTCAATAAAATGCAAATTGTTGGCTACATTGACAAACTTTCTACAAAGCCATTGAAAATGTCAATAAAATAAATTATCAAAGGTGTATTACATGATTTTGAACTGAAAAAGAGTTAAGTTTCCTCCACAGAAACTTGGGGAGAAAAGTAATGTTTATAAGGGTAGGAAACTAACGTTTCATATATAGGCCTAGGGGAGGCAACTAACGAGTCCAGAAACTAACAATAACAAACCCTGATGTCCCACTAGGCTACGTAGAGCGGTATCCAGTCAAAACGTTGCCGTGGTATTACATATACAACCAGAAAGCCAAAAGGCTTAGTGATTCCTTGCCGATGAATTTAAAAAGCAATCTTCGAAGCACTAATTGCAAGGATATGAAACAATCATACAAGTGAGCACTATTTAAACATATTTTAGCATTTGCCGATGACGTTCTCTCCCTAAACTCATGTTTTGAGGTTACCCTTCTTGAGATAGCTCTAAGTGTGACATACACACATACATACAGCACACATGGCATCAACGTCACATCGATTCCTCTAACTATGTCAGGGAATCAAAAGCTTTGTCTGGTCTCGATCTTTCTCAAATTCACATAGTAGGCCTACCCCTATACCCATGCTGAAAGTCTGTATGCTGTACGCCACAAATTATGTCATACAACAGGACTTATATTTCACGGTATACCAGTATTTTTGTAAGTACCGGTATGTACCGGTACCGATACGTTACCACCCATCATAAGGTACCGAAGTATCGCTGAGAACCATACCCGACGGTACTGCGAATATGTTTTTTAAAAATACAATTGAATGAACTATTACTGAAATATAAATACTATATCGACTGGATAACTGCCTTGAGTTTTTATATTAAAATATAAACATGAAACGTTCATTTGATAATCATTTTCACCATTCCAATCACAAATTCCACCTCAGTTAATTTTAATGAAATCCTACGTCGCTAATGAGTACCCTTGTGATCAGGGCTGGCAAAAATGTTTATTCCCTGGGAAGGGAGTAAAATTTTCCTCAGTTCTTTTCTGTGGCTTGAAGTTGACACTTTTTCCATAGTCAAGCCCTTCTTGCTTTTAGTTTTGCCATGTCACATGCTAGCAGTGCTCGAAATAGCCCAGTGGGCACTATGGTTCCTTGCTGAATGTAATGACACTAAGCGATGAGAATACGAATAAAATATTAGCTAATGTGAAGTTTGCCTGTAACTCTGGTGACTGAGCCACTGTACAGTACATGACCCCTAAAGTTGTTGGCACTGAATGCTGACCAAGATCTACCAAGTTTTCTCTAAGGCCACAACTTGACCTCAAAATGACTTCTGATAACCTCCAAATGCCCATCCCCAAGTATGAGGTTTCCCATCAAGTTATCATATTTATTCCATAATTTGACCTGAGATGATCAATAAATGAGCACATACGTCAATGTTCTTCTGGAATGTTGCATCCTCCTTACAGACGTCGGTTCAACGTGACAAATATTGGTTGGTCACTTTTGGGGTTAAATATCATTAAAAGCAGTATTTGACGCAGGTTTTCATAATAGCAGAATTAAAAGAGTACAAATCGTAATAATTCCACCTTAAATCAAGATAGTTGGCATCTCTGCAATATGCCCTGTTTCTTTCAGTCATTGGTTGAATGTGATCTTAATGTGCTGGAATGATAAAATGTTGTGTTCATATTTGACCTTGGGAATTTGCTTTTTGGCATCTGATGATTTCACCTCTGACATCCGACAAAACTGGTATGCGTTTTCTGCTGGATTAAATGCAACACCATGTGAAGTATAAAATCTATCCAAGCTGCCTACACTGAGATATTGTGTTAAAGAGGTTTTCAGCTTTTCACCTCCAGTGACCCCGGATGACCTATGACCATAAAAAATACAAGTACTTTTGCCACCATAAGGCATCCACATACTAAATATGAAATCTATCCAAGCTTTCTACCTTGAAATATTGTGTTAAAAACAAGGTTATGAGTGTTTGACCCCCAGTGACCTTGATGACCTTAGACCACCAAAAAGAACAGGATCAATCTTCTCACCATAACGCATCCACATACCAAGTACAAAATCTCTCCAAGCCTCCTACATTGAGATATTGTGTTAACAACAAGTTTTCTGTGTTTTACTGCCCGCCGACCCCAGATGACCTTTGAACTCCACCAAAAGCGATACCATTCATCTTCTTACCATAACACATCCATATACCATGTATGAAATCTATCCAAGCTTCCTACCTTGAGATATCGTGTTAATTACAAGGTTTTCAGTGTTTGACCCCCGGTGACCCCAGATGACCTTTGACCTCCACCAAAAACCATAGGGCACACCTTCTTACTATGTTGGATCTATACACCAAGTTTAAGCTTAGTCCAACTTTCCCTTGTTGAGTTACAGCATTCCCAAGCATGTGTCACAGACACACACACATGCTAACCTGACTACATGTTCTTGTCCGATCCGGTTTGAGTTTTTGTGTTTTTGTTTGTATGTGCCGTTTCGATGCACTTGAAAAGCCTAACCTGACTACATACGTTCCTTTGCTAAAGGAAGGAGCCAAAAAGGGCACAGCCAAATGACTATCACTTTTTGTTAATTTTAGAGGGCAACACAGCTATTGTAAAGGGCACCACAACCAAATATAAAAAAAAATGGGCACCCACAGACAATTGTATTTTCAACTCAAACTCCCCAAGAAAATTTCAACAGTGCCAGTTTTTGCGAGGTCCAAACATTTTACCGCAAGATCTGAGTTTTGGTAAAAACATGTTTATTAGCACTGGTAACATGTACCAAAATGACCACTGGTTGAACACTGACATTTAATTTCAAACACCCTGAAGGAAGCAGTTACCAAAGTTATATACCATACTGATTAACACCCAACACTGTCACTGCATAATCCTTGGGGGAAAAAACATTTTTTCAATTCATAAAATGACCTCAAAATGACCCCTAGGTGACCCTTGACTCCAATTTCCTAACCACCACTGATAACCCATTATCAAAAAAATATTGAGTCCAAGTTTGATTTAAATTTGTTAAAGTATGTGCTCATGGGGTATTCTTGATTTTTTGATACTGCTGCCGTAACACAAAATTTAATACAAACAATTTACACGAGCAGCAATGAAATCATATCATTCATTCGACTTTGTGTTTATAATAAAATTTCGAAGAACAAATATGGCAAAAAAATGCAAGAATCACTGTTGAAAGGTTTTAAGAATGGTCATTTAGCACCAGAAGTAGATCTTGCACAGCAGATGAATTGCCCATGTGTAGGTTAGGTTCTTGGTGTCATATGTACTACATGTTAGGCAATGGCAAAAGTGCTAAGTCCCTGTGGAGAAAGTTGCCTGGCTGAGAAAGACCTTTGCACTGAAGCTTGCGAAAATATTTGAGACTGATATTTGAGATGCTTTTGCACATGTTAGGTCCATGTTTTGACCATATTTTTGACGAGTTTACATTATTTTGGATCTTACGATGCTCAGTCCTATCATTGAGTAACTGACACACAGAGTACAGTGCAGACTTTCATGAACAAAGCTGAATGTACATTTGCAACCCAACCATGAATTTCAGGTCTAAAATCTCTGCCTTTTGGAAGACAAAATTAATGTTTGTATAATTTACAGATTACCAAAACTATCACTGCTTGGATTTTAACATTTCTTAATTTTTCAATCCATTTTGAAGTAATATGATTTTGATTGAGACTGCTGGTTTCAGTTAGTAGCAAAGTTTCTTGTTTGAACTAGGCTATGTGTACTGCACTTGCAAGACATGCATTAAAAGTTAGCCTAGGCCCATACTGGAAAGTCTGTCTGCTGTACGCCACAAAACTGCACGAAATTATGTCTTGCAATGAGGGACTATGCCACGCCAACTTAATTACAGCCAAGTCTCTGGCAGAATCAGTCCTACAATGCATTACTGTTCGTTACTGCAGGTGTACTGTGTTTTGGTTTAGGGTGTAGGCTATCGTTAGTGTTAGGCCACAATAATATTGTCATTGTGTGCCACTCGAGTACGGCAAAGTTTATAGAATTTGACAATCACGCCATAGGCCTATGCCAAAAAGTCTGGCGTACAGTTTTATACGGCACAAGTCTGCCTGAAAACTGTTGAACTTTCCAGTATGGGCCTAGGCTAGGCTATATCTGAGTAAATATACAGTAGGCCTTTCTTATGATGCACAGGTAACAAAATGTTTAATGGTTCTCCCATCGTTTAAAATTATGTAAAGAACACGCATGATATTTCCAATCTTTTTGAATTGCTGGACACTAAGTTAGGCCTAACTGTTAGGCCTATATTTTTGCAAAAACCTGAAGAACTGAAAGAAAAATCAGCAAAATCATATTCTTCTTTTAAGGACAATGATAGCCTTGCACACCAGGGCACTGCGGCAGTTTTGGCCTCCAGTGAAGGTAATTTACAAGAGGCAGCGCGGCCATTGCCGTCGGTTATTTCAAGGTCTGTGCTAGGCCTAGATATAACAATTAACATCCATACATCTTTCATGGTTACCGTTAGGCTAGGACCTAGGCTTAGGCCCTATACTAACTTTATACTGTCACTATGTGCTCAGTCCAGGCTAAGTCTAGAAGCACCCGTTGCACAACCGTCGGAACGAAACAAAACCATACAATGGCTCTTTGTAACAGGAACTCACCTCGATCACAATTCTTTGTGAGGTTAATAAAATCTGTCACCATCAAGGATCTTCAAACTTTAACAAAGAACGTTCTCAAACAAGGTTTTTTACCTACAAACTGTAGGCGAGACCGCAGAATTTCTGCATGCCTTGAGCCTTAATTTTGCGGACGAAGATAATGTACGTACGTACATACGTCACACCCATCGTGTGATTTCCCGAAGTTTATACAGCTTTCCATTGGATCGATGATCCCGGTGTGCGCGTGTTATTGGTTTCGATGATAAGAGAAACCTATGCATTCATGATGGCGTGTATGTATGTGTGTATGGGTGTGTGTGTTTGTGACACTTCTTGTTAACACGATATCTCAAGAAGGGAAAGTCACGTAGTTCTCAAACTTGGTACATAGATGCCCCATATTGAGAGGAAGAACCCTATTGTTTTTGGTAAGGGGCAAAGCTCACCTGGGGTCACGGGGGTCAAACTCTGAAAACCTTGTTAACACAATATCTCGAGGTAGGAAGCTTGGATGAATTTCATACTTTGTATGTAGATGCGTTATGGTAAGAGAAGGGACCCTATCATTTTTGGTGGAGGTGAAAGGTCATTTGGGGTCACCGGGGGTCAGACCCTGAAAACTTCGTTAACATGATATCTCAAGAAGGAAAGCTCTGACAGTTCTCAAACTTGGTACATAGATGTCCCATATTGAGATGAAGAACCCTATTGTTTTTGGTAGGGGTCAAAGCTCACCTGGGGTCACCGGGGGTCAAACTCTGAAAACCTTGTTAACACAATATCTCGAGGTAGGAAGCTTGGATGAATTTCATACTTTGTATGTAGATGCGTTATGGTAAGAGAAAGAACCATATCAGTTTTGGTGGAGGTGAAAGGTTATCTGGGATCACCGGGGGTCAGACCCTGAAAACTTTGTTAACACGATATCTCAAGAAGGGAAGCTCTGATAGTTCTCAAACATGGTACATAGATGTCCCATATTGAGAGGAAGAACCCTATTGTTTTTGGTAAGGGTCAAAGCTCACCTGGTGTCACCAGGGGTAAAACTCTGAAAACCTTGTTAACACAATATCTCGAGTTAGGAAGCTTGGATGAATTTCATACTTTGTATGTAGATGCGTTATGGTAAGAGAAAGAACCCTATCATTTTTGGTGGAGGTGAAAGGTCATCTGGGGTCACCGGGGGTCAGACCCTGAAAACCTTGTTAACACGATGCCTCGATTTAGAAAGCTTGGATAAATTTCATACTTTGTATACATAGATGCCTTATAGTAAGAGGGAGAATCCTATCATTTTTGGTGTGGTTCAAAGGTCATCTGGGGTTCAAACCCTCAAAACCTTGTTAACACAATATCTCTATGTAGGAAGCTTGGATAAATTTGATACTTTGTATGTAGATGCCTTATAGTAAGAGGAAGAATCTCATCATTTTTGGTGGAGGTCAAAGGTCATTGGGGTCACTGGGGGTTAAGCTCTGAAAATCTTGTTAACACGATATCTCCACGTACAAAGCTTGGATAGATTTCATACATGGTAAATTGATGTGTTATAGTGAGAAGCTGTACCCCACAGTTTTTGGTGGAGTTCAAAGGTCATCTGTGGTGGCTGAGGGTCAAACACTGAAAACCTTGTTAACACAATATCTCAAGGGAGAAAGCTTGGATAGATTTTATACGTAGTATGTGGATGCATTGTGGTGAGAATATGAACGCAATCATTTTTGGTGGAGGTCAAAGGTCATCTTGGGTCATCGTGGGCCAAACACTGAAAAGCTTGTTAACACATATCTCCAAGTAGGAAGCTTGGATAGATTTCATACTTACAGTACTATGTGGATGTGTTATGTTGAAAAGATGGACCCTATTGTTTTTGGTGGAGGTCAAAGGTCATCTGGGGTCACCAGAGGTAAAAAAGCAAAATTTCCCAAGAATTCCCAAGAGTTTTATATGGGTTCAGCAGAGGTCAAAGAGCAAAATTTTCCAAGAATTCCCAAAATTAAATAGGAACACAAAACTGTATTTTTCCAACATGTTAAGATAGCATTTGACCATTGATTGAAAGATGTGGGACATCATGGCATTATTTGGAATAGAACATATATCATCGAAACCTCAATGCATTTTTGCATTCTGGTTTTATATGCAGCCCAGATAAGCGACAAAATTTTGAACTATCTGTTCTGCAGAAAAAAAAATGTGGTGCACACCATAGAAATAGAAGTAAGGTGGTACACACCGACAAATGATTGCGTACATATATAGCAAAGCAACTACGTACTTCAATTTCAACGTGTACAATGCATTCAGTACAACATGCGCACGTACACTGAGCTACTGCACGAGGTGGAGTCTAGACAATACCTCCACTAAGCAACAGATAATGTATTGAAACCATGATCAAGCACAACTCAATAACAATTCAAATATATTTGCTAAGTAAAATGGCAACCACATAGCGACACTTTCTTCTGTTTACCAACCGCTCTGTATTTTAGTTCAGTGGTCTAGTCATATGTTGTGATTGAACTTTACAATACGGATACCAATGGGGTACAATTAAGTTTTACATCGCGTGTAGTAACTAAATGTAGATGCTATGACATCATTCGATCTGAATGGTCAATTTAGGCTACCGTAGAATGACCTTGAAAGAAAATGCCTATTTTGACCTCAAATGATTTTTAATCTCCATGAAATTTAAGGACAAATATGTACTAAATTAAAGCAAGCTACACAGCAAATTTCAAGTTGAACCAACTTTACATTCACCGATATTGTGCTTGGAACATTTTGACCCTTTTGACCTCTGGTGACCCCACAAGACCTCTCAACCATACCAAAAACAATGGGGATCATCTTTCTTATATGGGCCATGCACATGCTAAGTATGAAATTCCTGGATGTTACATACCTTGAGATAGTGTTTACAAGCAATTTTTAAGGTATTTACCATTTGACCTCTGGTGACCCCAAATGACCTTTGACCTTCACCAAAAATAATAGGGATCATCTACTCAATAAGGGGTATCTACATGCCAAGTATGAGATCCATACAGGTTACCATTCTCAAGATAGTGTTTACAAGCCAAGCGTCACATACACACATACACACACACGGCATCACCATCGCATAGATTCCTCTGACTACGTCAAGGAATCAAAAACGTCCCCGCCTATGACTGATACATGACATTTTACTTAAAACTTCTTAAAAGTTTCAGAAGAGAAATGTTGAATTGTAATTGAATTGTTTCCGATATTAAGAAATCAGTAATACCGTAGTTTTGGTTTTCAAAAGAGTAATATGACAAGAAGAAAACTTAGTGCCAAGCTAACTTGCAACGCCCTACGTAGTTGCCATAACTCTATAATGCATGTACTCTTTTTTAGGCTATGCTGTTTCAACACTGAAAATTGTGATTTTTATTTCATTTTTCTTGAAGAAACAGGAAACTAGCCTAGGCCTGCTTACATTAATGAAAATGTTACGCAAACTGATCGAACTGTTACAAAATTGTGTCCTGAAACTTACAACAATTCAGTGTTTTAATATGGGACATTTTGGCATATGGGGACGTTTTGACCAATAGCGGAGACGTTTTGGTACGGGGACTTTTTAACTGGTAAAGGTCAGACACTACACAAGGCTACGTAGCCTCTAAGGTTTTCGCCCACAGTATTACTTGTTCAATTGTCTTTTGTTTCAGACTTTAAAATCGCATCAGCCACTCAGTGCACATGAATTTTTTATTTCTAGGAAAATTGTCAAAATTGCAAATAAAACTTGGAGTTACCGTAACGTTACAGAAATTCAATCAAGTTTCGATAGTTAGGGCCTACAGCAGACTTTGCTACAATGTTGAAATCCAATCTGCAAATGTTTGTTTTTAGGTACAGTCGGGCGTATTTCCAAACGTTACAAAATTTACTGTAACGTTAGGCGTTGCGTGCTAACCCTAACGTTAGGCTTATTAATTATTACTCCAAGAATGCTCCAGCAGGGAGTTATTTGACTAAACAGAAACCTTTTTCCTCCAAGGTGCTAACCATAGTCTAGCCTAGAGGCTTACCAGTCGAAATGTCCCCTGACCAAAACGTCCCCGTACCAGACCTTCGCCATTTGTCAAAACGTCTCCGTGCAAAAACGCCCCCAGATCGTCTTTATTCTGAACTAACTCCAATTCAAGTAATTTTGTAAAGCACAGTCATTGGTATGAGATGGATGTTTTCTGGAAAATTTAAACTTTATGTTTCTTGTACTAAATGCAAATTCCAAAATCCAGTGTTCGTGGTAACTGTTAGTGTTACGTTCGTCTGTTGTAGGCCAATAGTCTAAAACTAAGGCCTACCAAAAATACTGTATACTCGACGGGTCCGCGCAGTCGACGGTCACCCCATCATAATCGATCCTTACACTCTTGTTTTTGAATTCTTCCAACTTTTCTTCAAGTTGCCGACCAGTAGTTCTAATTTGGATTTCTATAAAATCCATGTTTGAAGTTTCTGGGCGGGGACGTTTTTACTCCCCGTTGATATGTAATAGTACGGGGACGTTTTGGTAAAAAGCGGGGACGTTTTGACTGGATACCGGCTAGAGCACAAGCAGGACGTATTATCCTGTTCTAGGCCTACGCCTAAGTAGTATGGTACTAAACTGCCTAACCCAGTTCTCTTTTCAAGCCCTAGGCGCCTAGTCATAGGGCTTATATGGTTCTATGATATATATACGTACCGATACCGTAGGCCGAGTCATGCAATCCCAGTCCTGTCTTAGATTCACCACACCACGCGATGATTACGAAGGGCATTTTCGCGCTACAGTGTAAACGGCATGTCTTTAATATTGATTCTTATGACGTTGGGTATTATATGGTATAACTCTCACTAGACGAACTGAAAACATGCATTTAGGTGTGAAACCTCATCCCATACTAAAAAAAAACATTTTATAAATGTATATCATGACAGTGTAGTACGTATACTACTACTATAGGCTCGCTGTGTATCATGCATGCACGTACGCAAGCATTCATTGCCTGACCGTATGGCAAGCCGTTTTACTTTTTATTCCATATTTGATGATATCAACAATTAATTGGTGATATTAGCAATTGTTGATGTCAGCAAATAATTGCTGATATCATCAAATCATTTGTTGATATCAATCAAATAATTGGTGATATCAACAATTGCTGATATCTGCAATTAATTGTTGATATCACCAATTCATTTGCTGATATCAACAATTATTTGGTGATATCAGCAAATGAATTGGTGATACCAACAAATGAATTAATGATATCATCAAATGAATTGCTGATATCAACAATTCCAACATATCACTAATTAACTGGTGATATGAGGTCTGGACTTGTTGATATCATCAAATGATTTGCTGATATCACCAATTCTTTTGCTATCAACAATTGAATTAGCGATATGTCGGAATTGCTGATATCAACAATTCATTTGCAACAATTCAAGCGTAACGAAGAATTTCAGCAACGATTTGAAAAAGAGCGCCATCACCACAACAGCATTCAAAGCGTGCTAAATCACCAAATCCCATGCACAATAGCCATGGGCCTTGAAGTAAGGCCGTTTAGATGCACAGAATGTAGCAAGCAAAACCCGTACATTGCGTAGCTCTTATCACAGTAGGAAAGCTGGTCAAACTTCACAGCGAACCGTCCATAATCTGATTGAGAGGGCAAGAGCATTTAAAGGGCGTTGACCGACTCTTCAAAAACTTAGCGGCGTGTTTGCAGACGACATGTACTCGGGATAATTTAAACCGTGGTGATACGTTTAGTCTCTTGAATTGGCTGAAAAAAACTATTATGTGATGACAAGGAATATTACCCAGCCAGTGGCGTAACCAGCGGGGGGAGTAGGGGGAAGACTGCCCCCCGGACAACTAAAATGGGGACCGAGAAGCGAAAATTGGGACGAGAAGGGGAGAAAAGGAGGGAGACAAGAGAACGGAAATGGGAAGAAGGGAAAAGAGAGGGCGGCTGAGAAAAAAGAAAAAAGGGAGAATAGAGAAAGAGAGAAGAAAAAGGGGAAGGAGGGAAAGAAAGAGTAAGGAAAATGAGAGGCAGAAAAAAGGGAATGGAAGGCGAAAGAGAAAAGAGAGTGGAAGGAGTGGTAGAAAGAAAAAGGGTATAGAGGCAGTGAAAAAAGGGAAGTAGAGAAGGAACGAGAGAGGAGGGACAATGAAGAAGGGGAAGCGGCGAGAGCCAGCTAGAAAAGAACAGGAAGACCAGTAAGCAAGGAGACTCGAGGGGAGAAAGACACGAAATACACGTAATCGGTAGGTGAGTGCCAAAGCCAAGGAGAAAGAATGGAGGGGGGGGGGGGGGAGGAATTAAAGAAAAGGAAAAGAGAATACCAAACATTTTGTTGTAATTGTGAGGAGCGAAGAGGAGAAGGGAAGGGGAACGAGGAAAAATATACGAAAACAAATGAAATGAGGGAAAGGCGATAAGAGAAATAGTGCACGTTTGAAAGGAAAGGGAAAATTTGGGGCATTATAAAAATAATTGTTCATTTAGTTCAATCATTAAAATTGAGTTGCCGAATTTAGTGAACCGATGATGATGTTTTATTTACGTAAGGATTAAAACATGCTAATAAATATGAATGATAAACTTAGGAAAAAAAACCTCAAATTTACTAAATATAAAACAATTCAAAACCACAGACCGAATTAAGCTCTGTTGAAAAGATAGAGACAGACTGAGATTTCCTGGTCTGTTTAGTGCGTATTCAATGTCATTTAGAGTTAGTTTTTTTTCCAACGGTTGGATTTAAAACTTTCATTTACCTTCAAAGAGGGTTATAAGCAGTAGCGTATTCAAGGGTGACACTTGGCCACGCCCCCTCACTGATGCCGAATCTTTTTGGTTTCGATGATAAGAGAAACCAATGCATTCGTGATGGGGTATGTGTGTATGTATGTGTGTATGTGTGTATGTGTGTTTGTGACACTTTGCTCGTTAACACGATATCTCAAGAAGGGAAACTCTGACAGTTCTCAAACTTGGTACATAGATGCCCCATATTGAGGGGAAGAACCCTATTGTTTTTGGTGGGGGTCAAAGGTTATCTGGGGTCACCGGGGGTCAAACTCCGAAAACCTTGTTAACAAGATATCTCGAGATAGGAAGCTTGGATAAGTTTCATACTTAGTATGTAGATGCGTTATGGTAAGAGGAAGAACCCTATCGTTTTTGATGGAGGTCAAAGGTCATCTGGGGTCACCGGGGGTCGAATGCTGAAAACCTTGTTAACACGTTATCTCAAGTTAGGAAGCTTGGATAAATTTCATACTTAGTATGTAGATGCGTTATGGTAAGAGGAAGAACCCTATCGTTTGTGGTGGAGGTCAAAGGTCATCTGGGGTCACCGGAGGTCAAACTCTGAAAACCTTGTTAACACGATATCTCAAGGTAGGAAGCTTGGATAAATTTCATACTTAGTATGTAGATGCGTTATGGTAAGAGGAAGAACCCTATCATTTTTGATGGAGGTCAAAGGTCATCTGGGGTCACCGGGGGTCGAATGCTGAAAACCTTGGTAACACGATATCTCAAGTTAGGAAGCTTGGATAAATTTCATACTTAGTATGTAGATGCGTTATGGTAAGAGGAAGAACCCTATCGTTTGTGCTAGAGGTCAAAGGTCATGTAGGGTCACCGGAGGTCAAACTCTGAAAACCTTGTTAACACGTTGTCTCAAGATAGGAAGCTTGGATGAATTTCATACTTAGTATGTAGGTGCGTTATGCTAAGAGAAAGGACCCTATCATTTTTGCTGGAGGTCAAAGGTCATCTGGGGTCACCGGGGGTCGAATGTTGAAAAACTTATTAACTGATATCTCAAGTTAGGAAGCTTGGATAAATTTCATACTTAGTATGTAGATGTGTTATGGTAAGAGGAAGAACTATTGTTTTTGGTGGAGGTCAAAGGTCATCTGGGGTCACCGGAGGTCAAACTCTGAAAATCTTGTTAACACGATGTCTCAAGATAGGAAGTTTGGATACATTTCATACTTAGTATGTAGATAGGTTATGGTAAGAGGAAGAACCCTATCGTTTTTGATGGAGGTCAAAGGTCATCTGGGGTCAACAGGGGTCGAATGCTGAAAACCTTGTGAACACGATATCTCAAGGTAGGAAGCTTGATAAATTTCATACGTAGTATGTAGATGCGTTATGATAAGAGGAAGAACCCTATTTTTTTGATGGCGGTCAAAGGTCATATGGGGTCACCGGAGGTCAAACTCTGAAAACCTTGTTAACACAATATCTCAAGATAGGAAGCTTGGATAAATTTCATACTTAGTATGTAGATGCGTTATAGTAAGAGGAAGAGCCTTATTGTTTTGGGTGGAGGTCAAAGGTCATCTGCGGTCACCTGGGGTCGAATGCTGAAAACCTTGTTAACACGATATCTCAAGTTAGGAAGCTTGGATAAATTCCATACGTAGTATGTAGATGTGTTATGGTAAGAGGAAGAACCCAATCATTTTTGGTGGCGGTCAAAGGTCATCTCGGGTCATCGGAGGTCAAACTCTGAAAACCATGTTGACACGATATCTCAAGATAGAAAGCTTGGATAGATTTCTTAGGTAGTATGTGGATGTGTTATGGTGGGAAGATGAATGCTATCATGCTTGGTGGAGGTCAAAGGTCATGTAGGGTCACCGGGGGTCAAACACTGAAAATGTTTTTAACATGATATCTCAAGATAGGAAGCTTGAATAAATTTCATACTTACTATGTACATGCATTATGGTAAGAGGAAGAACCATATCGTTTCTGATGGAGGTCAAAGGTCATCTGGGGTCAAAAAGCAAAATTTTAAGAGTTCCCAAGATCGTCTCATGAGTTCACCAGAAGGCAAAAAGCAAATTTCCCCAAGAATTCCCAAGATCATCATCTTGAGTCATCAGATGTCAAATTCAAAATTTCCCAGGAAATCCCAAGATCAAATATGAACCTAAAATTATTTTTCCAACATGTTAAGATAGCACTTGACCAGTGACTGAAAGACATGGGACATCATGGCATTATTTGGAATAGAACATATATCATCGAAACCTCAATGCATTTTTGCATTCTGGCTTAGTCCTTATAATACGTACATTTTGAACTCAAGTTTACTTCAGAAGGTAGGATATTATATCATCAGATGGCATATGTGGGCAACTAATTTAAGAAAATCAAAGGGGAGGAGACACCTCTCCTCCTTGGACCCCTCTCCAGGCCGGGGGTCTTTTTACGTACATAGAAACAGGCACGGCGAAACAAAGGCGAACTCAACCCGGGCCGGACAAAAACATAACCGCGAACTATTTACAGAATTCTCCAGGCCGGTGATTACACGATACACTGCATGCCCCCACCCGTCCCCTGTGAGCAAAATTCTGACAACCCAACTGCTTATATAGTAACCTTTCTTGACACAGGCATTTGGGGCGTTTTTGTCGGGAATGTAACTCCCTCTTTGTCGGGGAAATGTCCAGCACCCCTACTCATCGATCCCGAGAGACGCCCCTGAGTCAGAACCGTCCCATATCAAAGATGGAAAAGCAATTAACACTTAAATTGGGTTGGCCGACTCTCCGAAAAGTAATTCATTATCCGTTTACAGGCCTGTTTACTTTGCCCCAAACAGGTGAAATTGTCTAAAACGACCAGTGCTTCTTCAGCTACCGCATTTAAGAAACGAGCAAGTGGTGCCGCAATGCATTTTACTGGGGGCTCCAGTGCCCCCGCCACCCCTCTGGTTAGAGTTGGATGAGGTTTGACGTTAGAAGTTGATTTTATGAGAATTCCTTTTAAGGCATTTTCCAGTGGCTTTTCATTAGGATCCCATGTGAAAGAGAAAATATTCCAGTTCATGCCCTTCAAAAATGTCCTGTTGTCCTTAAAACTTGATACTGCCGGAATAATTGAATATCTTTCCATGTAGATTTAGTACGGTAGTGTAAATCTACACCATATGCAGGGCATAGCAAGTAAAGTTGCTAAATACTCCGAACAGCAGTGTCAATATCATAAAGCAATTCAATGCTTTGTCAACTTAATGCGCCCCAATGACACAGATTTCCCAAAATGCACTTCGTCTTGAGAAAATATTGCACTTCTTTGAAAATTTATATCTTCCAAATGCTACAAACTATTGAGACTCAGTCTAGAAGAGACAAATTTTCTGCATTTTTGAAGGCAGTGATTTTTGTCATCCCTTTAATGAAGGCTAACAACCATAAGCGTTACAAAATCATTGCCAAGTAAAACAGCCAAATTATGTACAGTTTCAATTTCAATCTTTATTCCAATTTTCAAAGCAATACATGAACAGGAAATGACATGTAAATTACTAACGACACGAAGTTATGAACAAGAAAGGACAGGTAAAACACTAAGAAAACAACAGGTTAGGACTTATGAAAGTTCAATTACGGTATTAAACAAAATAATAAACACATGAACGCTTTGGCTAAACAGACACCAAGGCACATCTGATCTGGTGAGCCAACCAGAAGTACCTAATATCCCATCTCATTAATAATCCGGCTCAAGTTAGTGTCATGGGGAGCCATAGTGGAAACGCAGTGTGCCATTCTTATCTTAAAATCTTTTGTTAACTAGAAAAGGTGCTTTTTAAGTGCAACGAAACGGCACATAGAAACAAAAACTCAAACCGGATCGGCCAGAAACATAAATGCAAACTATTTACAAACAACTAAATCAAACAGAAAATTATGTTCATTACAGTAATAGAACTATATGTACAGATATGTACATACACATATATACATATACACATGTATACATATTTACAACTAAGTAGCTATGTACAAATATTTACATACACATATATACATATTTACAACTAAGTACCTCACAAGCCACATATGTACAAACACAGTCCTATTTACAAATTACAGTAGTTCCATATTTACAAACAAAATCAATATTTACAAGTTAACTACTACCCGGTCCGCCCTCACTGAAACAAGTGGACCCCATCGCCTACCGAAAGCCGACCTTGGCAAACGAACGAAGTCCGACTCCACCCTCAGCTTAACCTCCGCCCTCACCGACGCCAGGACGACATCAGCAGGCCTCCCCACCCCCCTAAATACAATGTTACATCGGTCTCTCCATAAGGCCAGCTTTATGGAGGCCGAAACAAAGGTAAGTATGTCCTGAACACTTGTATTGCATGGCGGAGGTGAAAGACCATACAAAGCATAGTCCTGGCTGACCGCCCAGGTGTTACACAACGTTAGGCGGTCAGTCAGGACTTGAAACCATTCCCAGAATAGGGCCACATAGTCACACTGCGAAAACACATGTGACACACTCTCCCACTTTGTGCATCTAGTGCGGGGGCAAATGCCATCTCCAAGACGCCATCGAAGGCGCTTGAGATTAGTTACAATGGCGTCATGTGCGATTCGCCACAACAGGTCTCGCCTGCGGTAATCTAATGATCTGCTGTGGACTACGCGCCACACTTCCGGCCCTTAAGCAAAGTGGTTGGATTGGACCTGGCCAACCAGTTCATCAAAAACAGCCCGGTATAGGTCCCTTGCACTTGACTGCGAAACAACCCCCACTGTTGACATAATACGGAGCGTTTCCCTCATTTGACTGTATGCCCCCGTGGGTCCCCAGCTGTGGGGTTCACTGTTACTAAACAGGGAGGCAAAGAACCGACGGAATGATAATCCCCCCCCAATAACGGACGAAATAGGCAAAAGGCATTTTGCTGTCCACAGCACTGTAAACACACTTGGTCAGGGGAATCCGGAGCTTGGAAGGAAAATGCACAAGGCCCAACCCTCCGCGCCTAAGATCATGGTATACCACCCCTCTTCTAACCAGCTCCGTCCCCCTTGACCATAAAAAACGAAACACAGCCCTCTCGAGTCGTGCCAAGACACCCTCTGGAGCAGCAATAACCGTGCCCGGATACCACAAGAGAGGGTAAATAAAACGATTGATAACTGTTACCTTTCCCAACAGGCTAATGTGGCGATCGCCGAAGTCCTTCAACCTAGCCTTCACTAGGCCCACTTTCTCATTCCAGGTAAGTAACTCGGGTGAACCATAACCAAACCATATGCCATTGATCTTTATGGCGTCGTCTACCCATGATGCCGCGAAAGGCAGTTTTTTTGACCGCCACTTACCTAGACGGAGTCCTTTGGTCTTAGTGGGGTTCAGTCTGGCACCTGTGGCTCTTTGAAAGTTAGACGTGCCAGTAAGGGCCAGTAAGGGCCCTGAAGGAAGCTAGGTCGGAGATTACGCATGTGACATCGTCAGCATACTGAAGGCACTTAACTTCAGCACCACCAGGTATGTGAAATGGTCGAAACAAAGGCTCAACTTGAAAGGCTCTTGCAAGGGATTCACTAAACAATACATAGAGTAGAGGTGATAGGGGGCACCCCTGCCGTACCCCACAATGGACTCTGAAGGGGTCCGACGGTAGGCCATTGACGATAACCCGACTGTATACGCTATTATACAATAGGGAGGTCCATTTAACAAAAACTGGATTCAAACTAAACTTCTGCAAAATTTTAAAGAGGAATCCGTGATCAACCATGTCGAAGGCCGTCTCCTGATCGAGGGAGACAAGCACACGTGGAAGATCACGGTCCATCACGTATTCAACTAAGTCCCGCACCAACCAGAGGTTCTGCTGAATGCTGTGTCCCCGCACCGCACATGTCTGAAAGGACCCTACAAGATCCGGCATAACTGTGCCTAGCCTGTTACAAAGGGCTTTCGCCAGAATCTTGTAGTCTACATTTAACAGGGTGATTGGCCGTTTATTTTTCGGTTCTAGGGGGTCTCCTGACTTGGGCAACAAAGTTATCACGCCTGTGCGCTGCGAGGGGCTCAATGAACCAGCAAGGAAAGCAGAGAAGAATACATCGCGGAGATCTTGTCCAACGGTACCCCAGAAGCGTTTATAGAATTCTACCGGAATACCGTCGGACCCAGGCGCCTTTCCGCCTTTCATCTTCGCCACTGCTTCCCAGAGCTCGTCAACAGTCAACGGGGAACCAAGTTCATGGTTCTCATCTCTAGATGGGGTCTTATCAATATTATCTAACAGGGACTTTTGAAGGCCTTCATCGACATCTGCCTGAGTATATAGCTGCTCATAGAAGCTTTTAAATACTTCTACGATGTCGAGAGGGTCCTTATGTACCACACCGTGGACGTCACGGACTCTTTTTATGCGGCGATCGATGGCATACTTTGTGACGTCCCGGTAGAACTTGATGGTTGGTTTTTCCTCCGCCTCCACGCAATGCACGCGAGCACGAACGCGGGCCCCGTATAGTTTTTCATCAAGATACTGCTGGATTGCGTGAAGTGCGGAGGGGTCCCCGTTCCTCTCCCTAGAGCAGAGCGAGAGGAACTCCTCCCTTCTTCGACGAGCTCTTGCTACACAGTATTCAACTGTAAAATGTTTGATGCGGGACTTTACGTCGTCCCACCACTCTAAATCCTTTGAAAAGGCAGGCTTCAATGTTCGCCACTTTTCGTACCTGGCCTTAAACTGTTTGCAATATTCAGCCTCCGTTAGAATATCTGTGTTCATTTTCCAAAACCCCCTCCCTGCTGGCCATGACTCTGGGGGTTGGAAGGAGACAGCAACTGCATCATGGTCCGAAATTGGACATGCCACAACTTCACAATCATTCGGTGACAGAGCAGGTGGAGAGTACACCCGGTCCAAGTGAACACGGCCAAGCCGGGATGTTGCACTCTCCAAACGTCAACCATGTCACGATTCTTTGTGAACATGTCCAATTCCGCAATGCCGAGACCACAGCTCGAAGATGTGCATGTAGACATTCTGTCGAACTGTGTTTCGGGAACACAGTTAAAGTCTCCGGCTAGGATACAAGGGGCACAGCCAGGAACGAAGGATGGAAGGGTAGTAAAAAAATCCCTTCTGTCTGTAGGCTGATTGGGTGCGTAAACATTACATAGGATGAAGCTCCCGCAAGGATGTTTTATGGTGATGCATATCACCCGGCCCTCATGATCATGATCAACTTTTCCGACCAGGGAAGTCCATCTGGGTGAAACTAAAATAACAGATCCACAGGAAGACACGGAACCAAGGGAAGCGTGCAAACCCCCACCCCATTCATAGGACCAGGCGTAGACGTCGTCCTCATTAACAATGTGAGTCTCCTGGAGGAAAACGAAGTCCACACCTAGTGATTTGCAAAATTGGAATATTCTTGATCGCTTCCGACTGTCCCTCATTCCATTAACGTTTAGGGTCATAAGGGACAGAGGACCAGTCACGATAGCATGCGTAATGTGTGACTACAAAACCGTCCCTGACCTGGCCTTTTTATTTATGTTTGGTGCTGGTGGCATAGAAGGATGGACTCCCTGGTCTGACACCTCGCCTGAGGCCGACCTTTTTAACTGAGAATCTGATTCAACCCCCTCACACAAATCAAACCAGTCCTCCCCGGTTGGTGGGTCCTTTGGTGGAGACTCAGAGGCAGGTCCTCCCACATCTGACATGGAGACTCAGAGGCAGGTCCTCCCACATCTGACATGGTGGTGTCAGACTCCGAGTCCGATGAGAGGTTAAGGTCTTCCTCCACTGTTGAAATTCCGGCCTCCCCAGGAGCTGATGGGGAGGGTGCCTCAGGTGCAGATGGGGAGGGTACAGAAGGGCCTACCTCAGGGTTCCCAGAGACCACTTCACATTCTTTGGCAGCTAGGAAATCTTGTTCCACTTGATGCGCCACCTCATCAGGTGAAGGGGACCTGGGTTCCTCCACCATTGGTTCTGGGCCTGACTGCGAGGGTTCACCTGCCGGCTCCACATCTGCACTAGCACGTGCAGAGTATGATGCAGGGCAGGCACCGGAGACATGTCCCTCCTCCCCACACAGGTTACAACGCACCTCATTGGGACACGTTGCCTTGTCATGTCCCAACTGCAGGCAGCGGCCGCAACGCTTGTTGGGACATGACTTGGCCTCGTGCCCCTCCTCTCTACACCGAAAACAGGTGCGGGGCTGGCCAAAATACCTGATGTGGGCCTTCGAACCCCCAATGAATAAAACGGAGGGAATGTCTCTTTCTAGCTCCATACGGAACTGTCTCTTTCCGTTGAGAATACCGGCCAATTCACCCTCATTGTACCTTACCCAACGCCAGTCAGAGACAGTTCCGTACTGCCCTAGAACCCTCGCCACTAGGCCCTGATCTACCTCAAAATTGAGTTACAACACTGTCACCACCAGGACCCTCTCCTCCACCGACACGGGTCGCAACTCACGGCAAACGAGTTGTCCCTGTTAGTCGCCTCTTTCGAGAGCTTTTTAAGTACGTAGAAACAGGCACTGGCAAACTAAAGAAGAATCCCAAACCCAAACAAAACAATGTCGGGTCACAAACACAAATGCTAAACAAACTATACATACCGTGCAACAGGGAACAAAAGAGTCTTTGTTACTACTGAACTCCAGTAACTGCCACTGCAGCCAACCCCCAAACAACTCCCCACAACCACATACCACCCAAACAAATTCCGCCCACACGCCCAAAGGAAACACCACGCCCGACGGCGACTCTACACCCCACGGCAACAACACGCCCGAAGGCAACACTACGCCCCAAAGGCAACACTACGCCCGAAGGCAACACTACGCCCAAAAAGGCAACAGCACTTAAAAAGCACCGGGGCAAATACAGGTGGACCTTGCCCAAGGGTGCCCCGGAGGCAGTTGTGGCAAAGGGTAACCTCATTATCCCCACGCTTTGACAAGCTCCACAACCGGATGCAGTTTAATGTCCTACCCAGGACACTCTTACGACATGCTGAGAAAGCTGTGGGCCAATTCTATATCCCCGAACCCGCAGGTGGGTGCTAGCTTAATGTAAGATAAGAATGTAAATAGTTCATGGTTGTGTTTTTGGCGGTCCGGTTTGGGGTCCTGTTTTGACAGTGTCCGTTTCTATGCACTTAAAAAGCAAAGAGTGCATCTCTTGCGAAGGACATGGGGAAGGTACAGGGTCAACTTAAAACCATGAAGTAATGAGGTTACCCTTTGCCACAACTGCCTCCGGGGCACCCTTGGGCAAGGTGCACCTGTATTTGCCCCGGTGCTTTTTAAGTGCTGTTGCCTTCGGGCGTGGTGTTGCCTTCGGGCGTGGTGTTGCCTTCGGGCGTGGTGTTGCCTTCGGGCTTAGTGTTGCCTTCGGGCGTGGTGTTGCCTTCGGGCGTGGTGTTGCCTTCGGGCGTAGTGTTGCCTTTGGGTTTGTGGTGGATTTGAGTGTGTGGTCTTTGTGAGACTTTGTTTTAGGGTTGTTTGTGGTGGTTGGGCTGGAGTGTTGTTTTGGGGTTGGCTGCAGTGGCAGTACTAAATCTCAGTAGTAACAAAGACTCTTTTGTTCCTTGTTGCATGGTATGTGTAGTCTGTTTGACATTGTGTTCGTGATCCGTCAAGGGTTTTTCTTTGAGTTTGGGATTATCCTTTAGTTTTTCAGTGCCTGTTTCTACGTACTCAAAATGCTCTGAAGGCAACAGTTACATCTCTGCTGAAAGATGAAGGAGCCATGATCAATGATGAAGATAGCAAAAAACTATCCTCTGTATGGGGGGGGGGGGGGGCTTTTTAAGTACGCAGAAACAGGCACTGGCAAACAAAAGAAGAATCCCAAACCCAAACAAAACCATGACGGGTTACAAACACAAATGCCAAACAAACCATACACAACGTGCAACAGGGAACAAAAGAGTCTTTGTTACTACTGAACTCCAGTAACTGCCACTGCAGCCAACCCGAAAACAACTCCCCACAACCACATACCACCCAAACAAATTCCGCCCACACGCCCAAAGGAAACACCACGCCCGAAGGCAGCTCTACACCCCACGGCAACGCTACGCCCGAAGGCAACACTACGCCCCAAAGGCAACACTACGCCCGAAGGCAACACGACGCCCGAAGGCAACACCACGCCCGAAGGCAACACCACGCCCGAAGGCAAAACTACGCCCGAAGGCAACAGCACTTAAAAAGCACCGGGGCAAATACAGGTGCACCTTGCCCAAGGGTGCCCCGGAGGCAGTTGTGGCAAAGGGTAACCTCATTATCCCCACGCTTTAACAAGCTCCACAACCGGATGCAGTTTAACGTCCTACCCAGGACCTCTGTATTGGACAATATACCGAATTTGAATACTATGTTCCCTGAAGGTTCATACTGTAGACTGCCCTTGGAACAGCAGCTGGAAGCAAAGAAGGAGACAAAGAGGCAGATGCGCTGGCACCCCGACATAATTAGATGGGGCTATCGCCGCACAGTCCAAGTCAAGTGCAGCTAACAAGTTATTAAGAGATTCTGGTTTTATGGTGCTACCCCATCCAGATACCCTCTACACTTACACCCATGCCGTCCAACCAGGTTCAGGCATAATACCTGACCTTCTGCAAAGGCTCTACCGTGATTTTGAAATGGGGAATTTAAGTGACCACGAGACTTACGTCAACCTCATATTTGACGAAATGAAAACTAAATCAGGACTTTGTTTTTCGCGGAGTACAGGTAAATTGGTTGGTTTTCTGAATGTGCATTCTATTAGTGAAGAAATGGAAGCTTTCAAGAAAAGATGCACATACAAGGAGGATGCTGATCTCAGACTGGCGTCTCATGTTCATCTCTTCATGTATAGGAGTTTGACTTCTAAAATGAAGTTCTCTTTGGGCTTATTTTGGT
The DNA here is from genome assembly GCA_029531755.1 of Holothuria leucospilota. Lineage (NCBI taxonomy): Eukaryota > Metazoa > Echinodermata > Holothuroidea > Aspidochirotida > Holothuriidae > Holothuria > Holothuria leucospilota. The sequence goes on from JAIZAY010000274.1 coordinate 32,315, forward strand.
ACGGAGAGCAAAGGAGCTAATGAACTCTACCCTATGGTGATGGCCAGCATCAAAGCCCTACAGTACCTTGGCTTAAATGTCATGTCAATAACATCTGATGCCTCTTGTAACAGCAAATTGTACATGCTATTGGCGGGGCTTGATGCATCATCGCAGGCAGTGAACAAAGGGCAAAACCCCTATTCAGACGATCATGTCTACTGTATATGTGACCCACAACATCTAATAAAGACTGCCAGAAATAATCAAAGTTGCTTAATTAGGCATCATTAGGGCAGGGCCTTCTAATATTGGTTGATTTATACACCTCAAAGGCCAAATATGAGATGTTGTAGTATCTGTTTTATGCCTGGCAACTCCCTGGTGTATGTTGCCTTATCTTACAATAGGCAAGGGAGCCTTGGAGAGGATGTCGTTTTGTCAAGCATCATGGGGTTGCATGCATTTGGCAAATCGTTTTCCACACTAAGAAATCATTTTTAATCAGTGCGCATTTTGAAATAAAAACCTTGCAACAGACATGAATATATTATGTGTTTAAGGTTTTCATCTTTCATCACAGAAAAGAAATGTATTAAACTATGGCATAGGACAAAATGCGTATGTTGTTTTCAAAATCATCACAATTTCTGTTACTTATAATTGTTTATAGCAATGGGAATGCAATTCTTCCCATTCACAACCCACCTCCCCATACCCTTAGGTCCATATAACTTGCTTAAGCTAATAGTCCTTGAAATAACTCACCGGTGACAGTGCTTTTTAAGAACATAGAAACAGGCACTGATGAACAAAGGAACCGGAACGGAGCAAAACGCAACCGGTGACAGTTACACGTGAGTTTTTGTGTTATCACCAAGGAAATGGCTGGAACAATCCGACACATTATAATATTGCCTTTAGTAACTATTTTGCTTCCTTTGTGATATAAGATATCAATTCCTGATATGATCAACTTGCATGCTTTTGGCAAGTTGCTTGCAACATTAACAACTTAATACCATAATCGATCAGTGTACACTTCGAAATAAGAACCATGCAGCAGAAATGAATAAATTATAAGGTGTTTAAGATTTTCATCTATCATCACAGAATGCAAATGAATTGAACTACTGTATACTGCAGCATAGTGTAAAACATGTGTTGTTTCTAAATCATGCTGTACATTGCATAAGTTTTCTTTACTTATAATTGTGTATAACAATGGTAATGGGATTCTTCTGATTCACAGCACACCTCCCCATCCCCCAAGGTTTACATAACTGGCTGTATGAGCCGAGTGTTCTTACAATAACTTATTGGTAATACGAGTTTCAAGTGGGTTTTGGTGGTACCATCAAGGAGATGACTGGGAAAATAAGATACATTTTAATATTAACTTGATTACAAGTGGGTTTTCTTCCACTTCACCATGTCAAAATCCCACAAACAGTTGCCATGGTAACTTTTTGGGGGTGACCATATTATATCTCACTGGCTTCTAAATATTGTTCATATCTATGAAGTTTGATGCCACACCCTCTAGCAACTCCTTGCTTCAGATGACCTTCATTAGTTTTCTGAATAGCCAATTAAAATGTATGAGTAATTTCTCATTTTATTACCATTTCTACTCCTGCTATATTATTTTACAGTTTTGCTGACTATCTTCTTTGTTCCTATTATTTGATAATTCAACTTTAATGAGCTTTTTTAAGTACATAGAAACAGGCACTGAGGAACAAAGAACCCAAACCGGACCGGAGCAAAACGCAACTGACAACCAACCACAATTCGCCGACATGCTCCCACCGTCCACACCCAGCAAAGGAAACGAAAGTCTTTGCCACCTCCAACAGAAACCACCACCACACCCACCATCAACGATCACAACAACAGAAGGCCAAAACAACACACGCCCAAAGGCAACAAACACACCCAAGGCAACGACACGCCCGAAGGTAATCACAGCGCAGAGGAATACTAGGGGTCCACCTGCCACACTATATACAGTTTATGTACAGTATATACACCTATTTACATACAAGAAAAACAAAACTCCCAAAGAGATCGAAACGAGCCCGGCGGGGGATCGGGAACGTCCACTCTCTTCGGGAACCCAAACTGAACTGGGCAGATACAGGCGCACCTTGCCCAAGGGTGCCCCGGAGGCAGTTGTGGCAAAGGGTAACCCCACGCTTAAACAAGATCCACAACCGGATCCAGTTTAAAGTCCTACCCAGGATTGTTTTCAAACCACAACTAATCTTCTTAGCAAATAAACTGTGCAGCTCAACTTTCTGGCCGGCATGAACTTCATCTTGACTCCTGAGAACTTATATTGCTGAAAGTCACTCATGCATGACACAATATCTGTCCTGGGCCTGAATGGGAGAGCCTCTCCAACAGTGGTCAGGAGGTAACCACAAAGCAAACAAATCAATAAGGAGGTCTAATATTACTTCGACTTGCCACTGGCAGATAGGGTTAGAGTAGTTAGTTAGACGGGGTTTAACGACATATCAACACAAATGTGTTATGTAGTGTCAGCTAGATAAGAAAGGTAAAACTAAGGGGAAAAAAAAAGAAAAACATTGGGAAAATTCCTTAAGTCTAGACAAAAGCAAATGCGGGAGTCGTGTCAAAACTTCCTGTAAAGGTTACTTTCTTTGAGAAAGTCCAAAATGAGGAAGGGATCTACGTGCTCAAACAATGTCTTCAGGTCTGGCACAGTGTAATACTTCTGACGAATATGGGAGTATTCATAGCAGTCGGCGAGAATGTGACTGACGGTGACATCGCAATCACAGGAGATACAATATGGTCTCTCTTCCCCGTGGAGCAAATAAGCATGAATTAGGTAAGTATGACCGATTCGTGCTCTAGTCAGTACCAAATCATCTCTCCGTTTTCTGGGGGCTGCATTACCCACAGTCCCGACCGATAGGGTTAGAGTTGGTAATGGAAAATACCTGTCATGAAGTCATAGTCCAGCTCAACACCGCACACCTACAAGCTATTATTAGGCCTAAGCACATAAAGTGCAAAGTAGGCATTCATATAAAATATCGTGTTACTTATTTTTGTGGTACTAAATTTTTTTTTTTTTTTTTTTTTGAGGTATGACTTCATTGGTATGGTAATGTAATCCTACATATGATTGAGAAAAGGCTGTAGAACAACCTTAGAATAATAGTTTTACCCTACTCAGATGAGCCTACAAAGAGAAGGAGACCCCCAAACACATTTTTCTAATATAGTTTGACTCCTATCACTTCTGGTTGCCCACGGCCCACCCACCTACCCCCCCCCCCTTTGTCTGCAGTCCCTGTACTAGGCTGGGCTAGCTGTAATCTACGCATTATGACAGCCAAAATTGATACCATCCTAAGTACTTTACAGAACAGCTCTTGGCTTAAAATCTCAATCTCAATTAAGGGACATGAAACTCAGCTAGGCCCTAGCACTAAGGACCTAACTTAGTCGGGTCGCAACTCACGGCAAACGAGTTGTCCCTGTTAGTCGCCTCTTACGAGAGCTTTTTAAGTACGCCGAAACAGGCACTGGCAAACTAAAGAAGAATCCCAAACCCAAACAAAACCATGACGGGTCACAAACACAAATGCTAAACAAACTATATATACCGTGCAACAGGGAACAAAAGAGTCTTTGTTACTACTGAACTCCAGTAACTGCCACTGAGCCAACCCCAAAACAACTCCCACAACCACATACCACCCAAACAAATTCCGCCCACACGCCCAAAGGAAACACCACGCCCGAAGGCAACTCTACACCCCACGGCAACACTACGCCCGAAGGCAACACTACGCCCAAAGGCAACAGCCCTTAAAAAGTACCAGGGCAAATACAGGTGCACCTTGCCCAAGGGTGCCCCGGAGGCAGTTGTGGCAAAGGGTAACCTCATTATCCCCACGCTTTAACAAGCTCCACAACCTTAGGCTTAAGCTACAGTTGATCCTGAAAGATTGTATGTATAGAACATGGTTCTTTCCTGAAAGTGACTTGGCCTATACCTGTGCAATCTTTCTTTGGTGCAGACCAAGAAAAGTACACTTCTTCTACTTGTATGCCAACCAGGGTTCGTACAGGTCCTTAAAAACCTGAAAAGTCCTTAAATTTTGATGCTTTAAAATTCAGGACTGAAAAGTACTTAAATTTCACCAAAAATGGTCTGTGGTCCTGAAAAGTCATGAATTTTCTTGTGTTTTTAACAAAAATATATCTGTTGAAGCAGTTTTGATGTAGGGCCGCCGATTTTTTGCGATTTTAAAAATGGAATCGAACTTTCTGCACGAAACTTTACGGAATTTAGCAAAAATTATCAATCTCTTGATACATATAAATTTTATGACAGAAAATGGAGTATTGTTGCCCCAGACCATGTTAAATGAATGTTTGCATTTATCAAAGACATATTCAGATATTTTTCCTTCCGAAATGGTGGCAAATTCACCTTCAAATCATCAAAATCTTTTAAAATTTCGATCAGAAAATAGTAGGAACTTTATGGAAATCGGGAAAATTTTGTCGGTATAGGCTACAATTTTGCCTATACTGTAGTGTGTTAGGCTAGGTCGCTTGTGTGTGACAAGTATCCGCTGGGTACATGATCGTAACCAGGTATGTTAAGCACTTCTTTTCAACGTAATTTTCACTGGATAAGATTTTATTACATGTAGCTCACACCAGGATCTGGTGTGAGCTACTGTATTGTGATAACATCACTCTATCTAGATCTATCTGTTCACAATTGTGTAGAATGTCACTCCTCCCACATGCTTCCATGGATCTGTTTGAAACTTGGGCACAATGTTCCTTAGATGGTGGACCATTTAGGGTGATCAGTAATCTATGGTCCACGGTCCCATGTGGGCCCTATGGCTCATTTTATAAAATTCTTTAAAATGCTCCTCCTCCAACAGATTCTCCTGTGCAATGTTGATGGTTTGTCATAATGTTACTCTGTTAGAGGTACCTCTGGGGTATTTAGGAATTTCGGGTCCAAGACCCAAGATGGGCCCTAAGGTCCATTTTGTGAAATACTGCAAAGTGATGAACTTTTTTGCATTTAATGTTTAAACAGAGTTGACAGCCTGTCTTAATGATGGTTGGTTAATGATCTGTTTATGGTAGTCTTGAATTTTGGTCCAAGGTCCTATGTGGGCCCCAGTGGCCTATTTTATGAAATTCTGCAAAATGCTTTCCCACCTACAAATTGTCTTGTAGTATGTTGATAATATGTCATAATGATGCTCTGTTACTGATTCTTTTAGGGTACATACAGAAATTTTGGGTCCAAGGCCCAAGATGTACCCAAGGGTCCATTTTGTGAAAGGTTGCAAAATGATCATCCACTCCTCCAGTTACAGTAATGTTAAAGCTGGCATCCTGTCATAATGATGCTTGGTTTGTGATCTGTTTATGTTTTTTTTTTTTTTTGGGGGGGGGGTCTAAGTTCTCGTGTGGGCCTTCTGGACCTTTTTATAAAATTATGCAAATTGCTTACGCAGATTCTCTTGTACAAAGTTGATAGTTTGACATAATTATATTTGGATAGTAGTACCTTCAGCGTATTCAGGAAAAAAGGGTCCAGGCGAAATGAACCAAGCACCCATTCATTTAGAAGTCAGGTGCTTATGCTTGAAACGGTATTTTCCAAAGTTCTGAAAGTTGAAAAGGGAATTTTGTTATAAAGCTTAAAATCAGTGGCCCTATTGATGAGCTGTAAAAAACAAATGTTCCGTACTGTTCATGAAGTTGCAAGATAGACTCAAATGATATGAGAGATGTTTATCCCTATTTAATACTATACTTTTAAATTCTTTCTGGTCAACATTAGTTTGAGAAGTCCTTAAAAAGTTCAATAAAAAGTCATGAAAAAATAATGTAAGAAAAGAGTGGGAACCCTGCTACTGTACTTAGGCCCGTCCTTGACGTAGGCTTGCAATGTACACAAGTTGCAAGGCGTTGGAGCCCCCTGGGGACGGGGGTGGTAGTAATATGCTCACGGTATTTCCTGCCTGTCGTAAGAGGCGACAAAAGGGGTTGGGACTTGCACCATATCAGAAGAACTGTAATTGAAACCATTCGAACTTGAACTTGAAAAGTATTTGAAAACAGTATTTAAACTTAACCTTTTCATCTAGTTGAACTTGACACTATAACACATTTGTGTTGGTGTGTCGTTAAATCGCATCTTACTACAAGGTGTTGAGCATAGGTCCTCATGAATTAAAGGTGCTGCCAAACTATTTAAAATACAAACATTTGGACGTAGCTCATAATGAACAGCAGTTACGGAATTCCCAATACTAAAGGCAATTTTTAACTTGAAATTGTCGAGAAAGATGTGGCCATTGCCAGAGGTGGTACAACCATACAAATCCACAAGAGTTCTGAGCTTACACATCATTAATTTACACCTTTGAGTTGGCTGCTTCAAAGAACATTGCCAGTGGGAACCCTGGTCATGCATACCTTCAGGTAGATGGGTGTGTCATTCAACCAGTTGATAAACTTGTCCACTGTCCCATAGATCTGCCACAGTAGTCGTGACCGAGAAGAGCAATACCTTTCAGCAAAGGTTTACACTGGCTCATAAAGTCGCCATAAAATTGTACTGTTCGGCTCTTAGTTGCATTAAGGTATATCCCTCAACTTGTTTTCTCTACATTAATTTCCCCCTGTGGGCTGGGGGGGGGGGGTGTCTAATTTAGAATATGTCCACGGTATTCCCCGCCTGTAGTAAGAGGTGACTAAAGGGGAGGACTTGGTACGGATTTGAACCGACCGAATTTGAAAACAACTTAAACTTTAACTATATTTGAAAATGTTTATGAACTTTACTCTTTTTATCTAGCTGAAACTACATAACACATTCGTGTTGATGTGTCGTTAAATCAGATCTGTCTACAACATTACTTCCGCATCACAGAATAACACAGCAGCTGTAAATCACCCATTACAGCACTGTGTACAGCACAGTATGTCGTCGGTGTTCAAAATCTTTCCAACCCAAGCCTATACACATAAGTGGCGAGTGGCAGTTTTCAGCTTGGTAGGAAGTGACGCTCTTTCTTAAGGACATAAACTGAAGACTTAGACTTAGGCCTGAAACTCACTCATTACATGTAATTTCATTCACATAACTAGAGGTAAAAGCTGAAACCCAAGACATTACAGTATAACTTTACAATCATGTACAACATACATTTGTAAAAGAAATCTTTCTTCGTAACAGTATAGCATGTTCAAGCAACATGTATTACTCATTATATGTACCGTTAATAACATGTTTGTGAGTGAATCTTTTCCAGGCACAGATTGTACAGAGCTATATGTGCATACACAGAAGAGAAACGTTAAAATTAACATTCGTTTCTTCCTCATTCTTTCCTTTCAATAGAAATCTTATCGATGAGGAAGTCTTTGTTCTGCTCGATGAAACAACTGTGAAGGAGCTTGCCAAGCAAATTGGACTTATGGTGAAATTCTTGAACTGCCTCAAAGAGCTGCAGAAAGAATTACAACCGCAGGTATGCCACTCACCAGTGGAGATGAAATTATACACCGTAGGTAGCTTACAGTATGCTGTTGAATTTATTAGTGGCTGTACCATTTACTCACTTTGAATTTAACCAAGCCAATGTTAGATCATTTCGTTATTTCTGAAGACAATCTGTTACAATTTTGAACATAACAGTCTATCACCATGTCGTACATTTGTTTCACATGTAAAGCAGATATCCATAGTGGGTCAAGAAAACTTTTATTGCACTTCAGATATACCCATGCCATTGGCATTTGGCCGGAATTTATTATGTTTTGTAACATGTGGCCATGATGGGTACATGCAAACTTTCAAAGATGCCCATACATTTAAGCGGCATCTTGACAGGAATCATCCATATCATGGCAGAGAGGCTGAAAACTTTGATGCAGGAATTCACAGTGACAGTGATGGAGAGGTTCCTCAGAACGGTGCTTTCGTTGAAACTGATGAAGGTGGCGATGCTGAGGTTATGTGGGATGATTTGACAGAAGAAGAAATCACGAAAAGGGTTGCAATATTTGTTTCAAAAAGTCATCCAGCAGTATGTGCAAACCAACATTGATATGGTAATTCCATGAATCATCTTGTCTTTTCTGATGTAATTGGCACGTAAAAGAAACATACTGCACAGTTCACACTTTCTAAAAATATTGGTGCAGCTGATGAAGACTTTCAACAATTAATGCAAACATTCAATCAGTTTAACAATCCCTTTGAGATGTTTGATAGTGCCTTTAAGCAGAGCAAGTGTTTCTTACAGACTGGACATTTCATTCCCCCACAAGAGGTTCTCATTGGAGTTGCATATTTTTCCGAGAAATAATTCAGATACAGGGCATGTTCAACAGAATATGAGGCGTATTACTTATCAATATATTCCTCTGCAAAAACTGCTGAAACTAATTCTGGAAAGTAAAGGCTATACGGAAGTAGTTAAACAGTATTCCCGAGTGAATGATGGGTTACTTATAGCGCGTTCTCACGAACCCACCGATGCCCGGTGTTACATCGTCCTTGAGTTAACGATTCAACCACAATTAAACTCGGTGTTTTTGATCCACGTCCCTACGTGTTGGAAGAGGGCTAACCAAGACATGGCCTCTCGGCACGTGGCGATTTATTAAAGTAAAGCACCAATGGAATACAAGCAACAGCTTTGCACCAATATAAATGCACCAATGAAATGCAAGCAAGCAAGCAAGCCCGTGGAGCTAGCGCTGTGAACAAGTTTGTTATATGAAAACTTGTGGGCATTTCCTGTACGTACGTGTAGCCTACTATAAACGGCTCGCCGCTGACCGAGCAGCAAGAACTCCTGTACACATGAACCAATTCAAAAGTCGTGACTCGTGCGGGGATGTATTTATTGCACAGCCACAGTCTTTACTGTATAAAACATAATACTTCCATGGTATGAAATAATTTGGGATTAGTTTAATATAAAATGAATGTCGGTCTGGATTTTCCTGGAAAATGAGGATCAGTATTCACTTTGTACAATCAGCCGCTAGAAGACTCGCGAGGCAATAGCAGAGGGCCTAAAGCCTAAAGTAAACCAGTTTCAACGGGCCATCCGCACGAAATTCTTAACGTTATAGAAATACACACAAGTGTTACAGTTTCGCTGCGTGTTATTTACTACTGTAGCTAACTACAGCATATAAACAGTTACAAGATGAGTTTCCGTGCAAAATATAACCCGAAAGTTGATGAAACTGTTGATTTGAATGACTGTTGCTGTACTAGTCATTCTCACCTTGCAAGTTAGTAATGCAAGATGTGCCATTTCTATTCACTGTTTTTTAACCTCTCGAGGGCAGGGTGCATATTATTCGAAGAAACAGTTTGCCATTCGTGACCAAAGTGAAGTACAATTTTTCTGCACTGATGCCTATATTTCATTATTTCTTTAACACACTGGGCATAGACGTACGGGGGTCAATATTTCTGGGGGAGGGGACAGGAATAATTCTGCCCGAATTAGGGGCGTAATTTATTGCTTATGACTGCCTCATTTGCCCGAATGGATCCACTGTTTTTGCCCGAATTGGGAGGGCATTTTCCCCCGCCCCCACACTCCCTGCCTCGTACGCCTATGACTCTGTGACCTAAGCCTTACGAATGGGAGGGGGTGTTGGAATGGCGTCCAAGTCACAGTCGTCTTACTTAGTTAGCCTGAGTTTTTTCACAACAAACTCTCCCGGCCCAACACCCTATAGGCCAGGACCGCCGAGAGCCGATCCGGGCCCGGGTACAAAGCACTTGCACGGGCCCCTCACACCAAAGTCACGGGGTCACATACATAGGGTCTATTCATCATTGGCGTGCGCAGGAATTGCGAGGTGGGCGGGGGCAAACTGTGATCAGGGAGTTTTTATTTAGAAATAACAGCTCCCTGCTGTGAATTCTTCCGATCGACATGGAGAAAAATATAACTGACTAGAAGCAGAATTATGCCTCCTTCTAACAGGGCCGTAGCCAAGAACGCAGAGGGAACGCAGAGAATCTCAGCGCTCCGCGCCACCAACGGTTGGTGCGGAGCGCAAGAAAATTTTGTCCTAAAATGCCTCCCATATCGCTGGAAATGGCACTTACTAGGCCTTTTTACTGCATATAAAGACGGGAAACACTAGCAATATTGGAAAGTCTTATGGCCAACTTTGGCAGTTAGAGTTCTAGTTACGAGAAATTTTCCCCTCGGAATGCATGGGTTACTATTATTAGGCATTTGCAGACGTCCTGCAAGTTTTCGTTTAGTTGCAAAATTCTGATAACATTTGTGCATTTTCTAATTGTTAGTTCGTTACTCTCTAGAAAAAACAATTTGCCAGGCCTCCTTACGTCTGTCCCCTTACCTCGGTTGAAAACAATAACTAGACCACATCTTCGTCTAATAAACATGCACTGATAAATAAATCGGTGCAATCGTCACAATGAATCAGTAACCAGCAGATCCGATATTAACAGTGACGTCGCCTTGTGTTTTGCAGTTCTCGTTTACTCATGAAGATCTTACTTTACGAACTTTCTTCAGTTCAACCCGAAATTGCCAATCACATCATGAAAATCGAGGCTGCGTAAAGAAAGGCCTTACCGGTAAACACTGAAACGAAAGATTAGTTACAGGATGAGCTAGGGGAAAGGCTTAAGTCACTCATTATTTAAAGTTTGACCGCAAACAATGTTCGGTATAATTACTAGATTTGGGAGTGTTTGAACGAGCCAAAAATTTAACTTAGCGAAAAGTTCGTAAAAGCTAACCGATATTTGTCTATCTCATGTCTTCGTTCATGAAGATTTGTCGTGAAGTATATATGAATGTGCACCAGGCTTGCCAGGTTGCGTAAATGGCTATCGACTAAATCATAAATGTATGAAATAATGAGTTGTTGTTGTATTTTGATTTCCAAATTCTTCCTTATTTTCGTGTATATATTTTTTCTTGACCTAATTTTTCCGGCCCCAAAATTGCCTCGGGCCCCGGGACATTTGTACCCTCTGTACCCCCCCCCCTCTCGGCGGCCCTGCTATAGGCTATAGAATATACTGTAGGTAGACTAAAACAAAGTAGGCCATGATGGTATATTGCAAAACTGATATAGCATAAAATTAACGAAATGGCTCAAATTTCGTGAGTTTGGTTTGAAACCATGTTCTTCCCCAATACGCTATATTTACTCGGATAAGACTATTTCGAAGTATCATCATATGGCAGTCCCGCCGGGTTGCAAAATATAGCCTACCCCTTATATAGGCTATGCCCTTTGCCCCTTGTCATTGGACCGCAAACGGTCTACGAAAAAGCGTATTCGATAACTCAGGCTTAGTGCATATGCCCTATTCTCCAAACCGTCGGGACATTAAACACCACACTTCTGTACCTACAGCACGTCAGTTCCAAACTGAGTTTTCTTGGGAAATTTATCCGGCGAATCGCCCTTTTTTAACCCATTCCCAACGTAAGGAGTGTTCAATTATGTGGCGTTTGTGCAGCGAACTGCATGTGAACCGCGTACAGTTCGCTCAGTTAAGTTAGTTAGATAGGGTTTAACGACACATCAACACGAATGTGTTATATAGTGTCAGCAAGGAAAAAAAGGTAAAATTTGGGAGAAAGTTTGGTAAAAAGGGCGACGATGGGGCAAAATCCTATTTGAAATGTCAACACGAAAGGAAGCGCGGGAGTCATGTCAAAACGTCCTATAAAGGTTACTTTCCTTGAGAAAGTCCAGGATGAGATAAGGGTCTGTCTGTTGAAATAACGTCTTCAGGTCTGGCACAGCGTAGTACTTCTGACGAATATGAGAGTATTCACAACAGTCTACGAGAATGTGACTGACGGTGACAGCACAGTCACATGGGATACAATATGGTCTCTCATCACCATGAAGAAGGTATGAATGGGTAAGGTAAGTGTGACCGATACGAGCCCTAGTCAGAACCAAATCGTCTCGTCGCTTTCTGGGGACTGCATTACTCACAGTCTCGACCGTTGGTTTAACTCGGTACAATTTGTTCTCGGGGAAAGAATCCCACAGTTCCTGCCATTTGGATTTTATGTAGCAGTTGATCTGAGGACGATAATAAGTGTGGGGGATGTAGAGGTTGGTAACGTCCATCTGTAGGGCTTCTTTAGCTAGTGCGTCGACCTTTTCATTTCCCCGTATGCCCACGTGACTCGGAACCCACGCAAGCACAACTGATTTCTGCAGTCTCACCAAATTGGAGTAAGCCTCACGGAGAGCTATTATACAAGGGTGTTTTTGCTCATGACCTTTAAGTGCTAAAAGGCTGGACAGGGAGTCTGTGAACACAATGAACTGGTGGCTGTCCGAGGTTTCAATCAGATCGAATGCCATCTTAAGTGCCTGGAGTTCCGCAGTAAATATTGATGCATCATCCGGTAGTCTGGCTTGCAAGAATGCATCTCGGCCTGTCGCTGCGGCTGCAACCCTGTTCGTCGCTTTGGAACCGGATTTGTGCAATAAATTAGGAGAACGCAGTACACTACCGGTATGCGCTGACCTCGGTTTCTGGGTTGTGTATCGGGCATGCATCCCGGCCACAATTCCATGCGACAACGAATTATCAAACTCACTTATAAATTTGTAAAAGCTGTAATAAATTATCTTTGTGCAGTTATGCTAGAAGTCGATATAGCTGATATCGATATTCCAATTTTCAATAGTAGGCGGCAAAATTTGTCTTCGGTCTCTCGGGCCGTAACCGACTATACTTCTGTCTGGTGGGTTTTCTGTATCGCGAACCCAATGTAATTTCGGTTTTGCGGACTTTTGGTCTCGTGGAAAACCCTCTAATAGCCCATCATTAAAGGGACAATGAGAGTTTGTTTTCACAATTTTCAGTTCCACAATAATTCTGCACCACAATCGTTCATTGAGTTCTAGCTAACAAAAAATGATCTGTCATGATAGTCTAAAGTTGTAATTAGTCACTGGGTAGAGATGGTTGTCCAGTTTTGCATACAAACGGATTTTTTTTACCTGAAAAATATTAAGAAATTCTCTTTCAACAGTAATAAACATCCATTATTAACATTTCTTCACTTGAAAAATCTCTTCAATGTCTCTTTTATATGGGGAACAAACAGTTTAGAAAGAAAAATTGAGGTGTTGGAACGAAAGATTAATTTGCTCTGTCAAACTCTGATTGCCCCTTTTAAATGTGCACTGCTTTTCAATGCCCATAAACGCAGCTTTTGTTAATGGTAAGTCGGCCACGCGGGGTACACCTACCGGGCAGAGTCTGGGAAGACTTTGGGATAGTTTGAAATAACACCCTCCTGTGTACTATTACTTGGGCTCTCATTAAGAATCTGATGTCAGGGATTGATGACACGGCGACTCATTGCAGTAGCCGTTACTTAGCTTACACCACTTGAAAAACTTTCATTTTGTAGGCCCAGACATAAGTGATGTAGTCGAGTCGCGCTTCCGAGTCCGAGTACCAGTCCCAGTTCGAGCTCACCTGCCGAGTCCTAGACCGGGGCACTGGCATTCGAATTTGAGACTTTACGTAGCCTTGATTTCTGTCGTGAAATTGACAATTTTGCCACGAAGAAGGCTAGTCAAGTAAAATTTTCATGAGTGAAACAATTGCACAACACAAGGCGACCTCACTGAGAAATTCAGATCTGCTGATCACTGATTCATTTTGACGATTTCACTAATTTATATAAACATATCTTTATCAGTGGTCTACCAAGAGGGGGACTCCGGAGGTTTGAGGGCCCAGTGGTTTTTATTACATGAAAATGTGTTTAGTTTAAACAGATGTTAGGGGTTCGGACAAATTGTTCTTTTGAATTTCTTCTAGAGCGTAACAAACTAATAATCAAAAAATGTACAAATTTTATCAGACTTTGTAACTTGAAGCGGAAAACTTAAAAATAGTCTCCAAATGCTTATTATTCTTTAATGTATTGCCCATGATTTCCGGGGGAAATCTTTTGTGGTCATAAAACTCACTGACAATTTAACTGTCGGTTATACAGGTGTCTGACAATTCATACAGTAAAAGCGGAGTGGCGATAAAAACAACTTACATTGACAATTATGAAAGTGACGAAATGAAATAGAATACATGACTCATTAATTAAGAGGTTAATTGAGATAAAATTCTTAGAACATCATTTACAGGCGCTTACTTTTGGGACCTAGGAAAGCTCGATTTCCGGCAATCTAGGGGGTATTTTATCCCAAAATTTTCTGGCACGCTCCGTGCCAACTGATGGAGGCGCTCCGCTTTTCCCACATTTCTCCGCCCTCCAGTCCAAAATTTTGCGGGCGCACTGTGACTTCGGAATGCCCCCGAACCATGTCTGATTAATGGTAGTGTTGCTATTTGGTAGAACTGATAGCGGTGGATTAAAGGGTTGTTAAACCCTGCCCCAAAACAAAAACTTCCAAACATGTAATGTGGCTTAGCTTGGTTACTTTCAATGTGTATTTGAACCGACTGGGGGGTGAGGGGCCCGTGCTCGCGCTTTGTACCCGAGCCCGGATCGGTTCTCGGCGGCCCTGCGTGGCGTATGTCATTTGATTGTAAACTTGAGTGAGTACATAGACTTGATACAAGTTGACGTCAACCGACATCATTTTGGTGGCAAAACAATGAAGCACATGACACGACGTAGAATCCATATGCAAGCGTAGTAAACTTGAGTGGTTATCCACACGGTACACAAGTCAGTTGTCTGCATTTGTTAGTGTAAGTGCAAGGATATGCAATCGGCTCTATTGAAGCAAGGAGCTCCAACGGAACACGTTTGGGGCGGTGAGCTATATATACAACCAGAGGACACACGGCAATGCGAAATGTGCCCCGAAATTGAAACCGACTTGGAGAACACGTTATGTAGGTATAGCTTATTCCACTGCCCTGGAAACGTCTATCTAGGATTAAAAATTCCTTTTTATCATTAAATGAGGGCTAGTTCTTCCGCAAATTTCATTGACCGTCTTTCCCTCCCAGACCGGTTATTGTGGTCAACGTATTTCCTGTACTCCTTCAAGTTCTTCATCTTGTACTTAATCTGGTCCACGGTTCGCGTAAACCCGCAATCTTCCATTCTTTTGGCAATAGTTTTATATATCTGGGAGTTCCTCGATGTCCCGTCCATTTTATCGAGGATGGCCTTATCGCCCCAAATGTCTAACAACACATTGACTTCCCCGTCTCCCCAAACATTTCTTTCGCCATTTCCTTCCATTATTTCAATCTTGCAATAGTGCGACCCACCGAAATGTTATTGTACAACAAAATACGTGGTTTGTGTGTTGGACACACATGCCTATAGGCTATAAAACGCCAAAGGGTGTATTGCACTAGGCTGATTGGAAAGAAACCTCATCTATCTGTCAACACCTGACCGCCTGAGGCCAAATGTTTATTTACTCTGGGAGGTTTGCCTCGAGCAAGCTCAACTCAATCCACCTTCCTTCGTGGGGCAAGTTAGCCCCGAGTTTGCCTTAGCCCTAGCCCCGTTCACACGCGAAAAACGGTTGTTGACCTTGCTTTTTAATGAGCTGCCCGGGCAACTCGAGGCAACAGTGGGTTCGTGAGAACGCACCTTTAGAGACTTTCAGGATGGAAGCTACTATCAGAACTATGAGTATTTTCAGGATCCAATGACAGTTAAACTTTTGCTTTACGTCGATGAGTGTGAGGTTAATCCTCTTGGATTTAAGACTGGGATGTATAAGGTTGGGGTTTATATTACGATTCTTAATATCCCCCCAAATATCGATCCACCTTAAGCAACTGTTTCCTTGTGGGAATGTACCATGCAAGTGGGATTCTTTTCCTGAGAACAAATTGTACCAAGTCAAGCCAACGGTCGGGACTGTGGGTAATGCAGCCCTCAGAAAACGGAGAGGTAATTTGGTACTGACTAGGGCTCACATCGGTCACATGTGGTTTAACCCATGCTTATTTGCTCCACGGGGATGAGAGAACATATTGTATCCCCTGTGACTGTGGTGTCACCGTCAGTCACATCCTCGTTGACTGCTATGAATACTACCATATTCGTCAGAAGTATTACACTGTGCCAAACCTGAAGACATTTGGGCACACAGACCCTTTCTCATTTTGGGCTTTCTCAAGGAAAGTAACCTTTACAAGAAATTTTGACATGATTTCCATATTTGCTTTGGTCTAGGCATTTTAGTAGAATTTTGCCCAATCCTTTTTCCTATTAGGTGATTTCACCTCGCCATTACCCCCCCCCCCCCCTCTTTTTTATCTACTTGGCACTATGTAACACATTCGTGTTCGTGTGTCGTTAAACACCCATCTAACTAACCATGCAAGTGATGTAAAAACATGTGAATATGTCTCAATATTAACATGTCTTGTCAATGATCTCAAACTGTTGGAGAACACTGGCACTTACATCACTTCGGAAAGCTTTACTGGGAAGGTTAAAGCTAGCGTTGCACAATTTGCTCGTGAAACTCTGGGCATCAAGGGCATTCTAGGATTTGTAGAAAGTTTTTCAAGTAATAACTACTGTAGGCATTGTTTGATGCATAAAAGACAGCGTGATAACTATGAAGAAGAGGTACGTTTGAGAGACCCATCACAGACTGGCATCAAAACTTCTTTGCACCTAATATTATGCATGATTTGCTTGAGGGTGTATGTGCTCTAGAAGTACATTTTGTAATACATGATTTTATTCAAGGACTCATAGACTTGGACGCACTAAACAGTAGGCTAACGAGCTTTGACTATGGTCCAGTAGAGGCAAAACTTAAGCCATCAGTTGTACAGGAGGGGAATCTTTAAAGACCAGATGGTGCAGCAGGCCAGACTGCTGCACAAATGTGGTGCTTGGTTCGCCCTCTACCACTTCTATTAGCAGATAAGATCCCAGAACACGACCAGCACTTAGAATTAATCTTGCTATTGCTCGATTGCATGGACATAGTCTTTTCACCAGAACTGACAGTAAGTGATACATACTTTTTGAAGCAGCTTATCAAAGACCATCTTGAAAATTTCCTCTTGTTGTATGGAGACAGACATCTTAAGCCAAAACACCACTGTATGATTCACCAGTTCGTGCCGTTCACCTACTACTCAACCACCCCAGAAGAGATTCAAAGAGAATTTGTAAAAAAATTGCAAAACAGTATTGGCTATGCTGACTATACTTAATTTTTGGGCCACTAGTTTGAGGTATGTCCTTTCATATAAAAAAGAATATGTAATATACTGCTCATAGCTTTTTTAAGTGAGGGATGTTTGAAATGCAATTGTACATCAGCAGCACACAGTGCACTTGAATAACAGCTTGTTATGGTATTGTTCATGTAGATGTCTCATGATATAAACTGTCAAGGATAGAGCATCTAGAAGTCTTGTTAGCTCAATTTGAAAGGAGTACTATATTCCTTTTTATCCCAGTATGGTGGTATTGTGTAGATTCAACCTGTTTTCTATTCATTTGTGAAATTTAAAGGTTGGCTGTATGTAAATGTTGAGATTGACCAGGCATATTTCAAGTTCTATGCAGCAGGTGTGTTTCCAGTTATTCAATTTTATTGAAAATTTTTGTTCATAGGTTCACTTCAATCTTCAGAAAAGTGTGGCTGTGAAATCTGTCGCAGTGGTTCAAAAGTGCCTTCCTCATACCGTGCGGGCACTGTTTGCCAATTCTCGAGTATGCGGGAATGAAAAAGTGTCCTTTGTGTAAGAGACAGGTTGATAAAGTAGAACACTGTACTGAACAATAATGTCTCTGGGGTCAGTAGGCGTGGGAGAGGCTGGGTGCACTGTGCTTCAGTAGTTAGGCTTGTAGTACATTTATGTGACCTTTACAGTTGGTATTGTGGTGGTGTTAAAGAACAAATCCTTGATCATAGCATGTGCACTCATGTGCCCTGGTGTAACCTTGTCAAGCTTATATGTTAGGCCAAAAAAGTGCTTCCTTTTGGTAATTAAACGGCCACTGTACTGATTGGTATGGGACTATGTCTGAAGGAGAGAGTTGGGTGGGTCCTGAGCAAGGATTTAAAACAGGCCCTGTGCGTTGGTACTTATATTGTGCATCATGTAGACAAATCACATATGTGCCCTAATATTGAGATCATATTTTAAGATGACAAAAGGCATCCTTTATGTAAGACACATGTAGTTAGATGAGATTTAACGACACACCAACACGAATGTGTTATGTAGTGTCAACTAGATAAATACGGTTCAAGTTCGATTTCAAATATTGTTCAAGTTCTCCCCTTTAGTCGCCTCTTACGACAGGCGGGGAATACCGTGGGCATATTCTACAACCCCCAGCCCACAGGTGCCCAACCATGGGGGGGGGGCTTGCTCGGTTTTGTGGCGCCAACAACCCGCCAGTCATGGGATGAGTAATAACGGTATCACGTGCGCATTTTATAGGCGAGAGTTGGGGAGAAACTGCTTGCCACGCACTCCTCACTCCACCTGGTTGCAGTTTAACGTCATACCCAGGACACATGTAGACAAAGTGGGACCATTGTATTGATGGAGAGCAGGAAGGAGAGCTCTGCAGGGGTTTGCCCTTAAAACTATATTTACATTAGAATGTCAATCATACCATGTTGGAAACTCCATTTGCCATGTCTATTCATATCGAGCCCACTTTCATCTAAAAACGATGGAACATGTCCTATCTGTAAGGTAAATGTAGACAAAGTAGTCTGCACGTATTGATACTGACTTATGTCCAAGGCAGGGGGGTCCCAGGGGATGGGTGCACATTCAGGTCTGAGCTTTGCTCTACTAAATGACTTGTAGATTACGTTCCAAACATCAGTTTCAGGTCAGCAACAGAGAAGTTTGATTCAAACTGGGTAGGACTTTAAACTGCATCCGGTTGTGGAGCTTGTTTAGGCGTGGGGATAATGAGGTTACCCTTTGCCACAACTGCCTCCGGGGCACCCTTGGGCAAGGTGCACCTGTAATTTGCCCTGTGCTTTTTACGTGTTGTTGCCTTCGGGCGTGGGGTCGCCTTCGGGCGTGGTGTTGCCTTCGGGCGTGAAGTTGCCTTCGGGCGTGGGGTCGCCTTCGGGCGTGAAGTTGCCTTCGGGTGTGTGTTGCGGCCTTCTGGCATGTGTTGTTTTCCTGTTTGTAAATAGTCTTGTGTTGTGGGTGGGCTGGGGTTGTCGTATATGTTGGCCACAGAAATTTTGTTTTGCTAGCTTAGTGTAAGGTAAATTTGTAAATGATTGTAAATAGTTCATGGTTCCTCCGAATTTGGTTCTTCCTGTTTGATAGTGTCCGTTCCTGTGCACTTAAAAAGCAGTTTGATTCAAACATAATTACTACTTAGTTACATGTTTTTCACCAGTGAAATATTTATTTTGACCCACATGCCTTGTTCACTGTTTTTAAAGCGGTATATAGTGATCTGCTACAACACATTCGTAGCTTTATTGTTGTAGGTTCATGTTTGAATTATGATAAGGTTCATTTCCATTTTGCCTGGAGGTTCTCCGCTGTAATGTAACATTCATATTTATCTTCGAGATAACTCCTGGACTGCTTTCAATTTTTTTCCTGACATTTTTAAACATGGTTCCCGTCTTTATGTTCTTCATTTGCCGACCATCGAATTATCTGTATTTAATTCTTAATTCCACAACTGTGTTCTTATGAAGTTTATTACGTAAGGTACCTGCCGTATAAGGTGCATGCAGACAAAGTGCTTTTTACGTACATAGAAACGGGCACGAAGAAACAAAGGAGAACTTAAACCTGACCGGACAAAAACACAACTCTGAACTATTTACAGAATTCTGTACATTGCGCTAGCAAACAAAATTTCTGTGATAACTATGTGCAAAAACCACCCCAAACCCAAGCCAATTACATAGGCTATTTACAATTACAATATTTACAAATTAACTATCACCCGGCCCGCCCGCAAACAAGTGGGCCCCAACACCTGCCGAACGTCGACCTTGCCAAACGGACGAAGTCGGCCTCCACCCTCAGCTTAATCTCTGTCCTCACCGACGCCAGGACGACGTCCGCAGACTTCCCCTCTCCCCTAAACACAATATTACACCGGTCTCTCCACAAGGCCAGCTTTATGGAGGCCGAAACAAAGGTAAAGTATCCCGCGAACACTTGTATTGCATCGCGGGGGTGACAGACCATACAAAGCATAGTCCTGGCTGACCGCCCAGGTGTTACAAAACGTGAGGCGATCAGCCAGATCTTGAAACCACTCCCAGAGGAGGGCCACAAAGCCAAAACAGGTCAAGCCGGCGGTGATCGAGTGTCCTGCTGTGGACTACACGCCTCACTTCCGGCCCTGACCCATAGTCGTTGGGTTAGACCTGACCAACCAAGTCATCAAAAATGGCCCGGTACTGGTCCCCCGCACTGGACTGCAAAACGTCCCCTACAGTTGACATAATACGTAGTGTTCCCCTCATCTGACAGTATGCCTTCGTTGGCCTCCAACTGTGAGGTACACTGTTGCTAAATAGGGTAGGAAAGAACCAACGGAATGATAATCCACCCCAATAACGGACAAAGTAGGCAAACGGCATCTGACTGTCGACAGCGCTAAAAACACATTTGGTCAGGAGAAAACGGAGCTTTGAAGGAAAGTGCACAAGGCCCAATCCCCCCTGCCTAGGAACCTGGTACACCACTTTCCTTCTGACCTGCTCCGTTTTCCCTGACCAAAGAAACCTAAACACAGCCCTCTCGAGTCGCACCAGGACACCCTCTGGAGCGGCCAGAACAGTGCCCGGATACCACAAGAGAGGGTAAACGAAACGATTTATAACTGTTACCTTCCTCAACAGACTAATGTAGCGATCGCCGAAGTCCTTCAACCTAGCTTCCACCAAGTCCACTTCCTCATTCATTGCAGTTTATAAGAGAAGAGATCGTTTTGTCAAACATATTGAGAGTGGCGTTTGTGTGGGCTTTTTAAGTACGTAGAAACAGGCACTGGCAAACTAAAGAATCCCAAACCCAAACAAAACCGTTTGTGTGGACCACGATGAGAGCATGTCGAGCAAAGATGATGCAAGTGAAAGAACAGATGGTAAAGGCAATGAAGGAAATGATGATGGAAGTGATGATGTTATAATCGATGACGATACAAGCGACGGTAGCATTGTTGATGAGAATAGAGTAAGTGATGAAGAAGAAAGCAACCGTCCTGAACATGACACTGATCGCAGGGCTCGTGGTAGCGAGGACGAACGATTTGGTGATGACGATTTCGGTGAGGGTGTTACCACACATAGCGAGGGAGACGATGAACCTGTCGGGGATGGTCAGACAGAAGATGGTCAGACAGGAGATGGTTTTAATATGGGAAATGAAAGTAAGGACGGGGTTAGTGATGTCGAACATGAAAGAGATGGTAATCTTAGTGATAACGGTAGTGGCAAGAGAAGCGAAGGACTTGCTTCAGCAGGAACTAGTCAGGGCGACGCTGCTGACCCACGGTCATGTAGTCGAAAGCGGTGGCAGTGATGTTGATGAAGGTGGCAGTGTTAACTATGGCGTGATGAAATCGGATCGCGAGTCATGTAGCGACGGCCACGTCGGTGACGATGATGGGGTGGCAAGCCAAGGTGACATTAGTTTCGGCGATTTTCAAGACAGACATGGTAAAACATTTAGAAAGAAATACGAACGGACGCAGTGTACTGAATGTGGCCTATGGATGTTAAAAATAAACATTAACACACATATGAAATCGAAGCACGGAATGAACTTGCAGAAAAGCGGTGTATGTGTAGATAATGTAGAATGCATATTCCTCGTAAGAAAGACTTTGAAGGGTGTCGACTACCCAATACACGTGCAAAGAAAACTACATAATTCGTCCCCTGTTATTTTTTTGTGAAAGTAAGCAGTGCATGATAGAAGTAGGTATCGCAAGAAATAGTAATTTACGGTCATATCAATGTGAACATCTCAAACGAGTAGATTATTGTGAAATGCATCCTGATATTATGTTTTTATCTGAAGTCTCTTTGAATGAACTATCCAAAGATGGGACTCACTGCATTTTATCAAGCAGGACACTGAAAAAAGTAAAAGAATTACACCGAGATGCAGTTGAAAATGGTGTGCGTTTAATTGTGCCGTTCTCTAGTAATAAGGACAGCCGTTTTCAACACTTTTCTGTTTATAACAAGGACACTGATCACTATGCGCGGTTAAGGCGATGTGTCGTTACTTATAACAGTAAGGAAGCTTCTTTAAATTGTGGGTGTTGCACGCAAAATAGGTCATGTGTACATAAAGCTGTATGTCTATGGTATTTAAACGAATGCAATGCGGTCCCGAAAATTAATCTGGAGGAGGAGAGGAAGGCATTTG
This sequence comes from Holothuria leucospilota, assembly GCA_029531755.1. NCBI lineage: Eukaryota > Metazoa > Echinodermata > Holothuroidea > Aspidochirotida > Holothuriidae > Holothuria > Holothuria leucospilota. The sequence goes on from JAIZAY010000274.1 coordinate 54,735, forward strand.
TAGGCAACGTTGTTTATCCTCCAAGAAATGCCGATACTATCAAATCGATGTGTGAATAATTAAAGCAATGCAAAGGTATACCATGGGCCCGTGCCCTCTGCTTACATGCGTAAAGATGGTAATTATCCTCGTAAGTTCATTCCAACTGAAAATCACTGCTCATCTTGTGGAGCTGAATTATCTCAGCCAATTAAGATAACTGACAGGGCGACCATTCTTTCGTCTGAAGGCCTTTTGAATTGTGTGATAACGTATTGCAAAGTATGTACAGTGCTTTTTAAGTGCAACGAAACGGCACATACAAACAAAAACAAAACTCAAACCGGATCGGACAGAAACATAAATGCAAAACTATTTACAAACAACCAAATCAAACAGAAAATTATGTTCATTACAGTAATAGAACTATATGTACAGGTATTTACATACACATATATACATATTTACAACATATTCACAACTAAGCACCTCACAAGCCACCCATGCACAAACACAGCCCCACTTACAAACCACAGTAGCCCCATAATTACAAACAAAATCAACACTTACAAGCCGACCACCACCCGGTCAGTACTGCCACCGCAGCCAACCCAAAAACAACACCCCAGCCCAGCCACCACAAACAAACCCAAAACAAAGTCCCACAAAGACCACACACCCAAATCCACCACACACCCAAATGCAACACCACGCCCGAGGGCAACACCACGCCCGAGGGCAACACCTGGCCCGAAGGCAACACCACGCCCGAAGGCAACACCACGCCCGAAGGCAACACCACGCCCGAAGGCAACACCACGCCCGAAGGCAACACCACGCCCGAAGGCAACACCACGCCCGAAGGCAACACCACGCCCGAAGGCAACAGCACTTAAAAAGCACCGGGGCAAATACAGGTGCACCTTGCCCAAGGGTGCCCCGGAGGCAGTTGTGGCAAAGGGTAACCTCATTACTCCCACGTTTAAACAAACTCCACAACCGGATGCAGTTTAAAGTCCAACCCAGTATGTCAATTGCCGTTCCGATACCAGGAGTATGCTGATGGTGTACATAACTTTAACGATATTTTTATGATTTCATTAGAAATGCTAGATAGGTTGGAAAAGGGGTCAGAATGTTCTATTGCATTAGGTCGCCATACAGAACTAATTAAGAAGCAGTTCGATATTGACCTTAGACCTCAGAATATAATAAATGCTTTCATGCATTTTCAAAGCCTGTGTAAAAAAATGTATCATTTCAGTTGTGTTATATGTGGTTACCATCCCGAAGTTATTTTAGTTGTTGATAAGAAAGGTGCATTTAGATGTGACATTTCTAGTGTTGAGATGCCTGATGAATCAGAAGAAAGTGACATCGAAGATTGTGACCTATTTTGGGATGACGTTGAAAAGATTATGCTGGCAACAGGTTTACTTGAACAAGATGTACACAACCCTTATGATGTTAGCCCGTCGTACACGCATTGGTCACCGTACATTGGGAGAAATTCGAGAAGCGAACTCCACGTTTTCAACACCGAGCACAGGAAAGTTCATCGAGGAAGCGGGTTGTTAAAAAGAGAATGCCGAGAGTTCACTCAAAAAAAGACTAATTGAAATTCTTTATGGTAGCAATCTTAGCTACATTAGGCAAATTGGAAGAGACGTTGGCTTAAGGAATGTGTCCAAAATGACAAAACTCGATATTATTAGAAAAGTACGTGACACGCTTAACAAGGACGACACCAAATTTGACAAATTGTTCACAAAATTACAAGGTTCGAGCGGTGGATGGGCTTCAATGGTTTGTCCGCATGGAATCGTATACGCACTGAAATTTTTATTGCGAGCAGAAAGTCCACGTGACATCGTTGATCTAGTCCAGTCAATGGGAACCGACGATTTCCGGGAATGTTTCATCCTCATAACGGGATGTTAGCTGAACCGACACCAGCTACTATGAGGTTAGTTAAATCTGATGATTTTGTGATAAACTTGCCCTGGCTTGAAGAACACAAACAAATGCATGACATCACGGGAGACGTTCACCCAGTGACCGGCTCTAATGAACACTATTGCCTCTTTGACCGGTTACACGAGGGAAATGTTAAAGGTGAATTTGAAATCCTACGAAGAGTACAGTTTGTGCCGGAGCTACGCGGGAAGTTGAACACACAAGCCCAAGAGCAATTGCATAGTGAGATGAACAAAAACAATTATTTTCTTAATCAGATGACGCCTGCTAAATATATTTTTTTGTTTAGGAGCATAATAGATTTGAGAAACAGAGAAAAGAATAAAATACAGATAGGGAAAATACAAAAAAACATGGGCAATCCTGTGACTTTAGACGACTTAGGTAGGTTAGGGGTTCATTTTACACACAATCCAAAGTCAGGAAGTGACAATATTTCGAAGGAACAAAAATACACCAAACACGAATACCCGTATTCACCACCGTCTGCTTCACCCAAACAGAGAGACACGCCGGGTATGGATAAGAAAAGAGCACAGACCGAGCAGCAAACGCCGCGACAAAAGAGGAATAAGAAAAGAAGAAAGCCTGCCGAGTGGTTACCACATCTTCACCTTACTCATGACGAGAGGGCAATATTACTTGAGAGGAGGTGGCTAAACGATCTAATTATCAACGCAGGTCAAGATATATTGAAAGGATCGTTGCCCGTCGGGGGGCTCCAAAATACGTTGCTAATGCAATCAACTGGTTTTGAACCCGAGTCGAGTGAGTTTGTTCAGATTATTAACTTAACAAATTCTCACTGGGTATTGCTGAGCAATATAGGTGTTAACGAACCAAATGTTAGGTTGTTCGACAGCTCGACTTCTGTCCAAAAGTCTTACCCGTTAGATCTGGGAAGGGCTGCTGTGTGCCTTCTACAAACAAAAGAACCGCACATTTTCATTCATGAGTCATGAATGTTACACAACAGACGGATGGTTCGTCGTGCGGTGTTTTTGCGCTGGCGTTTGCGGCTACATTATGCGCCGGTCAGGATCCAACTGAAATGAATTATGACGAGGATGCCATGTGGAACGGGTTAATCGACAATCTGAATAGTTTAGAAATGTTACCGTTTGGTATTGGGATTCAAACAGAAAAAAACCAAAGCGTATCCGGATTATAAGAGAAGACATATATTGCACCTGTAGGCGACCCGACGATGGAAAGAAAATGGCAGAGTGTGGCGTTTGTAAAGAATGGTTCCATGAGGCCTGTGTAGGACGAATACCAAAAGGTGATTTTTACTGTGCGTACTGCCAGAGGAGGTTCGATAAGCGTAAGGTAAAGGCAAGCGAAAAAAGGATGGACAGCGTCACTTCATATCGCACTTTGCAGAAGTTCAGGAAACGCTACGAGATCCACAAGTGGCATGATGTGGCTGTGCGTATGTATAAATTTGTGAACGACACCGCACTTAACGGCGCCTTTCCTGATGCAGACGAAAAATTGGCTGTACTGACAAAACTACCTGAGCATCTTGAAACAGATGTTAGCGGGATCACGATAATGCGACCTGACGATCCTGCCTTGGGTTTCAACTTCATATATATTCGTGGCCCGAAACACCCGACCCCTTTAACTTTGTATGAAACACTCGTACATGAGATGGCACATGCCAAGTACTGCATGGATGGTGGTGTGAGACGTGGTCACAACGAAGAGTACAAGAGGGTTGGTAGAAATATGATAGAACTTCTAAATGCGAATTCACATTTAATGCCAGTTGATGAAGTTGCAAATGTAAAGCTTCACCCCCGAATATTCGAACCAAGATCGAGAGGGCATTTTGCCCAAAGTAAATCTTAATTATTCAAAACCGTGTGACGAATCTTTTGTTCACTTGTGTTGTTTCTGGAAGTAATTAACGCTTGGTGGTTAGAGAGAGCTAAGCATGTTGTGTCGTATTTAACAAATTATTAGATATGGTCTTTAATAATTTATAATGTAAATTTCAATAGATATATTTACACATATTTATAACCAAACTTTGTAGAAAATGCAATAATAATGTAAACTAGAAATCCTGAACTTGCAGGCAAGTACATCGAAGCCCATGACTGTTGAAACTGTTGGTAGAGAAATACCAACAATATCACACATCAAACAGATTTAGCCATACAGTGCGTAGCTCTACTGACAAAAGCTGCAGTTATAACGTATGACTAGTCTACATTGCATTCCTAACGTTAGGACTATAGGCAAAATGCAAATCTCTTCCTTAATGCTCCACATAGTTCCTTGTAACTTTATGAGCTTGATGGCTCCAGTGAGACTAGTCCAGGCCACCTTATGAAAGGCCCCAGGCGGACGTACCCGATCTGCCGCAGCTTATAATTCACTTTGAATCGTAGTAGCCCCCGAAGCCAGCCCGACAAATTCAGGATTGTAATTGTATGTTTGTCTTAAACTTTTTGAGTGAAGAAAGATTGGTGTTCTTGTTTTTGGTGATTTGTCCAGAGTCGAAAATGCACATGAACTGAACAGTTTACTACGGAAGCTTAAAAGTGCCATCAAGATCACACGATCTTTTCCCATAAAAGTTGACATTTTTCAAAAAAAATGTTCAAATCACAAGATAATATCTTTACAAAAAACAGAAAAATGATGAACTGCATACTTCAAAAGATCTTGTGATTTTAACAATTTTCTTCAAAATGATGAATTGACTGTTTCCACCATCTCGTGATTTCAACAATTTTCTGCAAAATGTTAACTTATTCATTTCTTCTCAAGTGAGCAATTCAACAATTTTCTACAAAATGTTAACTTATTCATTTCTTCTCAAGTGAGCAATTCAACAATTTTCTGCAAAATGTTAACTTATTCACTTCTTCTCAAGTGAACAATTCAACAATTTTCTGCAAAATGTTAACTTATTCAATTCTTCCCAAGTGAGCAATTCAACATTTTGCTGTAATATGTTAACTTATTCATTTCTTTTCAAATGAGGAATTCAACAATTTTCTGCAAAATGTTAACTTATTCACTTTTTCTCAAGTGAGCAATTCAACAATTTTCTGCAAAATGTTAACATATTCACTTTTTCTCAAGTGAACAATTCAACAATTTTCTGCAAAATGTTAACATTCATTTTTTTCTCAAGTGAACAATTTAACACTTACGGAAGCGTACGGAAGCGCATAAATGCCATGACATCACAAAGAAACAACCTAGCAATTTGCAATAATTCGTTACATTGAGCACATATTACTCGTCTCTTTTACTTAATGTTTAAGTGGCACCATGTGAGAGACAACTGAAGGCCAGCGGCGTCCCTAAGGATCGATCAGTGAAAGGGGGGGGGGGGGGTACTGGACATTTTCCCCAACAAAATGGATTGCTTTCCCGATAAAAAAATGCCCAAATGCCGGTGTCAAGAAAGATTAACTCCTAAGCCTGCAGCTTCGCAACCTGGATCCCCTCACGGGGATTGGCGTGCAGTATGTTACTTTATGTGATCAGTAGCCTAGGGAAGGCTCCAAGGGGAGGGGGAACCCCTCATCCTTTGAAAAATTTTTGAAAAAATTAGGTGTCCTTACATGCCATCTGCTGCTGCATACGCTTTTGAAGTTATATTTGCTTTCGAATGTTTACGTATTTTAAGTACTATAAAGCAAAAATCAGCATCAGTGAGGGGCCATGGCTACTGCTCATAGCTTCGTTCAAAGGCAATCTTTGCAAAAGAATTACACAATGACAAATAAATATAACAGGTGGACAAAGGGAGCAAAAAGGAAAGCTACCGAAAAACGCAGTCTAACGTTTGGCAATGCCAATTTTACCTCAACATAAGCGTTTTCATTTGTCAGCTACAACAGTAATGTCGAATTCGACATGGAAGTACTAGCTCCGAGGCAGTTTTTCTATGAGATGAGCATCAGTTCCTCTTCAACGTGGAACACAGTTGCCCTCCTTAGGGCCCATTTGAGTAGTGTCCCTTTGAAGCTCTGGAACATTTACACAATTGTGTGCACCAGAATGAAGAATTATACTGTATGTAAATAACATTGAATACGCACTAACGGACAAGGAAATCTCAGTCCACCTCTGTCTTTGCAAAATAGCGCGATTTGGACCAGGGAGGTGTTAGGACTAACCGCCAGTCCAGAAATAAGAATTGGAAATACAGTGAACATGAAGGATGCTCGCGAAGCGCGCCGAACAAGAGACTTTTAAAGACCGTTTGCTGATGTTTTTAGACATAGCATCTACAGAAGGAGTCGAAAGGGCGAATTCCTTTTCGCAACCATCGGAATTCAAAATGTACGCACTTTCAAGTTTACAGCAAACGCTAACGCTCCTGACTTTGGTAAGTGGAAAACCAGCGCCTACTGCACCGACCCGACTTTTACGTGACAGTGAAAACCAGTCGGCTCGGTTACATTAGGTGTGTGCAAAATCAGACAACGGCACATTGTTCTCGACCCTTTGTGACATGTAACTTAAAAACATGAGATAGCCTTTTAAGTATATCCACTTAGTCAATGTATTCAGGGATGCCAAGGTGAGTGAGTGGCTGGGCGACTCATGATAACCGTTTGCAGAGAGCACCAAAAATGTACGAAAATGGCAAAAGAAATCGTAACAAAGGCAGGGACCGCGGAGACCGGGGGGGGGGGTACGGGGACTTTAGTCCTCGCACTTTTTCTGCCGTGGGCATATTGAGCCGCCTGAAAGTGCATTTTTGGCTGCATTAAACTGCATTTATTTTATTGAACATATTTGGCCACTTCGATGATTAGCCCCCGCACTTCAAAATTGGCTCCGCGGTGTCTGTTAATGTATACTACAGTGACAGGGTACCGCGAACGCTTTAGCTCAGTGCAAGCTTTGAATGCATGCTGTAGTTTTGCAACCAGGCGCCAGGGTATTTTGATGGGGGGAGGGGCAAAGCATGAGATGAGTGATCGCCGTCCTGGGGGAGGGGTCTAAGGGGAGGGGGACACAAGGGGAGGGGTGTGTCCCCCTCCCCATTGGAATTTTTTTTGTTAATTTAAGGTTGATTAGATGCAAAATGATGTCTTTAGTACATATTTTAAACTGATTATATATGGCTGGAAAACTTATAATTTAGTAATTTCAATTTTTGTTTTGGGAAAGATGCTTTTCTGGGGAGGGGTGCCCCCTCCACTCTGAAATTTTTTTTTATTAATTTAAGATTGCTTAGATGCAAAATGGTGACATCTTTTGTATATTTTTTGAACTGATCATATATGGAAGAAAGTGTTCATAGTTTATTAAATTTTAATTTTTGCTTGGGGGAAAGATGCTTTTCTGAGGAGGGGTCTAAGGGGGTGTCCCCTCCCCTTTGAGAAATTTTTATCAATTTAAGATTGCTTAGATGCAAAATGGTGATGTCTTTGGTATTTTTTGAGCTGATCATATATGGCTGAAAAGTGTTAAAGATTTATTCAATTCTAAGTTTTGGTTTAGTGAAAGAGGACAGTAGCCTTTGTTGTCTAAGAGAAGGTTATGTAGTCAACAAACCTCCTGAAACCACCCCCTTTTATGTATGGGTATGTTTTCACTCAAAAATACGTGCGTTGAGTCGATAGAAACACGAACTATAATATTTCCGTTGTTTCATATATACAAGATATCTAAAGGCTGGCAGACACCGGAATAGGGCCTCCTGCAGGGTTCCCACTCTTTTCTTACATTATTTTTTCATGACTTTTCAGGACTTTTTATTGAACTTTTTAAGGACTTCTCAAACTAATGTTGACCAGAAAGAATTTAAAAGTATAGTATTAAATAGGGATAAACATCTCTCATATCATTTGAGTCTATCTTGCAACTTCATGAACAGTACGGAACATTTGTTTTTTACAGCTCATCAATAGGGCCACTGATTTTAAGCTTTATAACAAAATTCCCTTTTCAACTTTCAGAACTTTGGAAAATACCGTTTCAAGCATAAGCACCTGACTTCTAAATGAATGGGTGCTTGGTTCATTTCGCCTGGACCCTTTTTTCCTGAATACGCTGAAGGTACTACTATCCAAATATAATTATGTCAAACTATCAACTTTGTACAAGAGAATCTGCGTAAGCAATTTGCATAATTTTATAAAAAGGTCCATAAGGCCCACACGAGAACTTAGACCCCCCCCCCCAAAAAAAACATAAACAGATCACAAACCAAGCATCATTATGACAGGATGCCAGCTTTAACATTACTGTAACTGGAGGAGTGGATGATCATTTTGCAACCTTTCACAAAATGGACCCTTGGGTACATCTTGGGCCTTGGACCCAAAATTTCTGTATGTACCCTAAAAGAATCAGTAACAGAGCATCATTATGACATATTATCAACATACTACAAGACAATTTGTAGGTGGGAAAGCATTTTGCAGAATTTCATAAAATAGGCCACTGGGGCCCACATAGGACCTTGGACCAAAATTCAAGACTACCATAAACAGATCATTAACCAACCATCATTAAGACAGGCTGTCAACTCTGTTTAAACATTAAATGCAAAAAAAGTTCATCACTTTGCAATATTTCACAAAATGGACCTTAGGGCCCATCTTGAGTCTTGGACCCAAAATTCCTAAATACCCCAAAGGTACCTCTAACAGAGTAACATTATGACAAACCATCAACATTGCACAGGAGAATCTGTTGGAGGAGGAACATTTTAAAGAATTTTATAAAATGAGCCATAGGGCCCACATGGGACCTTGGACCATAGATTACTGATCACCCTAAATGGTCCACCACCTAAGGAACATTGTGCCCAAGTTTCAAACAGATCCATGGAAGCATGTGGCAGGAGTGACATTCTACACAATTGTGAACAGATAGATCTAGATAGAGTGATGTTATCACAATACAGTAGCTCACACCAGATCCTGGTGTGAGCTACATGTAATAAAATTGATGAATTTTACATTTTGGGCAGAAAAGTACCTTTCTTGGTCAAAGTCATCTTATCCAGTGAAAATTACGTTGAAAAGAAGTGCTTAACATACCTGGTTACGATCATGTACCCAGCGGATACTTGTCACACACAAGCGACCTAGCCTAACACACTACAGTATAGGCAAAATTGTAGCCTATACCGACAAAATTTTCCCGATTTCCATAAAGTTCCTACTTTTTTCTGATCGAAATTTTGATGATTTGAAGGTGAATTTGCCACCATTTCGGAAGGAAAAACATCTGAATATGTCTTTGATAAATGCAAACATTCATTTAACATGGTCTGGGGCAACAATACTCCATTTTCTGTCATAAAATTTATACTCCATTTTCTGTCATAAAATTTATATGTATCAAGAGATTGATAATTTTTGCTAAATTCTGTAAAGTTTCGTGCAGAAAGTTCGATTCCATTTTTAAAATCGCAAAAAATCGGCGGCCCTACATCAAAACTGCTTCAACAGATATATTTTTGTTAAAAACACAAGAAAATTAATGACTTTTCAGGACCACAGACCATTTTTGGTGAAATTTAAGTACTTTTCAGTCCTGAATTTTAAAGCATCAAAATTTAAGGACTTTTCAGGTTTGTAAGGACCTGTACGAACCCTGTCCTGCAAGCTCTGGACTAAACATTATATGGATCAAATATATGCCTATACCCAACCTCCTCCTTTCTTCTTTCTCCTTCGCTTCCCTTTCTTCTCTTTCGTTTTCTCCTTTTCTTTTCCTTTTCTCTTTCCCCTGTTCTTGCAAATGATAGGAGGCGGTTTCCCCCTGCCCCATGTGGCATCGCCCTGTTTTTCTTTGGTCTTTTCTGATTGAATCAAGATTTCTTCATACAGTAAAGATTGTGTTGTGTACGGCCATGCACCTGCTATTTAAAGTTCGTTTGCTATGGATTACTCAGTCGAGACAACACCAAAATAAAGCACAATAAGGCATAGGCATTGGTACCTCTTCGAGACTGGGGGTTGAACCTTGTTGGGGAGGGGTCTAAGGGGGAGGGGTGTCCCCTTCCCTTTGGAAAATTTTTGGGTATTTGAGGGTCCTCAAATGCAATTTTGGTGCAACATTTTGGGCAAATTTTAAGGAAAATTACTACAAATTTTTTACATTTTTTACTGAAGAGACAAATAAGGGGGTTTTGGCCTTGGATGTTGGGGGCAGAAGCATACTTCAGCCCCCCAGATTTTTGACTGGGGGCTTTAGCCCCCCAGCCCCCGCTTCCTACGCTTATGCAATAAGGGAGACATCTAATATTACTTCAAAGTTTAATTCATTTTATTAAATGTTTTTTATATTTTTATTGTCAAAATGTTCGTTAAGTGATTGACTCATGATACCCACAATATATATGTTCACGTTCTAAACTTAAATGGTCACATGCTGGGAATGGAGAGACAGTAAATGTTTGAGATTTCCAAACATTACATAATCCGGACAGGGGGGAATACCCATAGACGGAAGGTTCACTTAGTCGAAGGTTCACTAAAGACCAAAGATTCCTCCGGGCGAAAATATATTCCGAGGTACGGGTAGTTGGACTTTACATCGGGAATTTCAGGAAAATATGAACTTCCGTTTTTCTTTTTGTTCCAAAGATAGCTTAGGGCTAGATTGGGTTAATTGAGTGTGAGTTGTGGTTCCGAGACGTGTCTCACGCCGGAGGCGCGATACTTGGTATGCCTGTGTGTTGCGGGTATGCTTAACGTACAATCCGACTGCAACCCGACTACTAATACCGTCAATTCATCCCCGTCGAACACTCAGGGTGAGTTACATCACATTTCAATAAGGCTGTTGTTTCACGGTGTCGGACAGAGTAGCTATTTCATGACAGACAACGGAAACGGGGGGGGGGGGGACTGGGGGCACGTTCCCCTTAAATTTTTCAGGAA
>JAIZAY010000652.1:0-35103 GCA_029531755.1 Holothuria leucospilota
AATAAAACACTAGGATGTCCTCGAATTAAAGTTATGCATGGTTAGCTCTTGGACACATTACTAGTGAAACATCTTCACATGAAATGTCTCACACAGGAAGAATGTGAGTCTGTCACACAGTGCAGGATAATTTTATTAGGTGTATATACAGTGTATAATTTCGAAAGTGTATGTTTACAGAGTTGAACAGGTTATTTTATTATGTTATGTCGTCAGACATTACGTCACGGAAAATTAACATATGAGATCCCGCCAGTGCAAAAGACGTGTCAATTACGTCGGTGCTTTTGCTATCACTGGTAGCAAAAATCATACGTGTCTTTCTTCCCAAAATTTTTTGGGATTTTTGAAAATTGAAGCCGTTTAACTTTAAATCTGATTGGAATAGTGTTTTTCCCGCTTGGATTTTAGCTGGACTACTGTTTTGCGTTATCTTTCGTGTGCTTTTCGTGAATTTTCACCACAATGGAGAGTGACACAGCTAAAACGAGTGAAACGAAAACTCTTACATGTTCCGCAAAAGAACCGGCCACGTTGCCGATTTTGCTAAGTCATAGTGTCTCTGGCACTCCAGAAAGCCAGAAACCTACCCCAAAGGGGAACACAACGTCTAAATTTAAGAAAACAGTTAGCGCCACAAGCGCAACGAAGCCTAAAATAAGGGCAAAAACAGGTATCGGTAACACCGATAAAGCACACTGTGCTACTACTAACGTTAGGCCAACTAGTAGTGACGTTAGGCCTAGGCCTAGACCTACCGTTAGGCCAAACACTGACGTTAGTCTCCATGTCACCGACATCGACCTTCGACTTGCCAAGTTCGAAAATATGATGAGTCAATTCATTCAGACCCCTTGGAGGGAGCTGAGGGAATTTACCATCCCCCAAACCCCAAACCAAGGAGATTTACAACAGTCCATTGCTGAGAATGAAGGAGACTTGCTCCTTTTGCATGATGACTCAGAGTCAGATTTCGTAGTAAGGTTCGATCAAAATCTAGATGAAGGGGACATACCCCCAGATATTCCAACATGTGCAGCAAAGTTTGCAGTACCGACAGATTTCGTGCACCCTATTGATGAAGAGATTGCACAGTCTGTACTTTACATGATTAACCATAAACTAAAACAAAAATTAATGGCAGAGACCGCAGCAAAGTATCCGCCTTCAGCTAATTGTGAACTATTGATTCGCCCAAGGTCAACCCAAGTGTTTGGGACAACATTCCCACAAGGACTAAGACCAATGGTCTCAAATTTCAACGAGTACAAAAATCACTGCTTTGAGGAATTAGCGCCTTCATAAGCACAATAGATGCCGATAACATTACAGAGGCGCAACAAGACGCCCTTGCTCTCTTGTGCTCAGCAAATTTCGAACTCAACTCTGTTAGGAAAGAGTTTATCAAACCAAATTTGAACTCCAAATTTTCCGACCTTTGCAAACACTCCAACCCAGTAACAAAACTGTTGCTTGGTGATGACCTGAGTAAGTAGGTAAAAGATTTAAAGGAGGAACAGAAGGCTACATCAGGAGTAATGAAAACTCAAGGGCAGTTTACCAGAACCCGTCAATATGCCCATCCTTACAGAGATTTCAGACAAAGACCCAGGGGATCGAATCGCCAGTACCACTCAATGGGCTGGCCTTCAGGAGCCAGACAGGAGGCTACACGTCCTTCTTACTGAAGTGCTACTAGCACAAACTTGAGGCCTTTTTTAGGCATACAGCCCCAAGTGGGGTGGCAGAACAGTCGCACGGCGACAACGAAATACCACCAGAAAGCCAAGACCAACCCAGCTCAAGCACAAAGAAAGCAGTAGACTCTGACAAGGTGAGTCTTGGGTTCATACCTTCACAAAATTTTGATCCTCTTTCCCCCTTTGTGGGAGGTCAACTGAAGCTTTTTTACAATAATTGGTGCAAGATCACTTCGGACCCTTTTATTCTGAGGGCCATAAAAGGATATACAATAGAGGTAGACTCTAAAAACCCACCACACTATGACGGTAGTAGGGTTCGCTACTTCAGGCGCAAGCCATCAGAGCAAATGGCTATTTCAAATGAAATCATAAAACTACATGAAAAAGGTATTATTGAACCTTGTGCCAGGGAGACAGGTGATTCCCTGTCCAATATTTTTACACGACCAAAAAAGGATGGTGGTCTACGTCTTATCCTTGACTTGTCAGATTTCAATCAACATCTACTATACAAACACTTTAAGATGGATAATATCCATGCTGCAATTCAACTTGTAACAAAAAATTGTTACCTAGCTTCAGTTGACCTTAAGGATGCATACTACTCTGTTGCCATTAATGAGAATTCAAGAAAATTTTTGAAGTTTGAGTGGCTGGGCTCCTTATGGCAATATAAAGCATTACCCAATGGACTCAGCACTGCACCAAGACTGTTTACCAAATTATTAAAACCTGTTCTGGCCAGCCTAAGGCAGCAAGGCCACACAGTCATTGGCTATCTTGATGATACCCTGATTATTGCAAATACATTAGAACAAGCAAACTCTGCCATTGAAGCAACTGTTAACAGTTTTTCCCAACTGGGGTTCACTGTCCACCCAGAAAAATCTGTTCTAAAACCTTCTCATGAAATTCAGTTCTTAGGGTTTGTCATTAACTCTAAGGAGTTAAAATTATGGTTACCAAAAGAGAAAGCCCTAGATATACAACAAAGTTGTACAAACCTTTTACAAGACACAAACCCTAGTATAAGGCATGTTGCAGCTGTCATAGGCAAACTTGTAGCTGCATTACCAGCTGTACAACATGGACAGCTATTTTACAGAGCTCTTGAAAAGGCTAAGATATTGGCCCTAAAATATAATGCTGGTCACTTTGACTGCAAAATGAAGCTACCTAGTGAAGATAGATTGGAACTTCACTGGTGGACTTCAAATATAACCTCCACCAGCAAACCACTTAGGTACCCCAAACCAACAATAGAATTACGGTCAGATGCCAGTGGAAAAGGCTGGGGCGCCACAGATATGACAAACTGCAGTGGAGGTAGATGGAATACTTATGAATTGCAGTTTGCCAGGGAAAACAAAATTAACTATTTGGAGATTCTAGCTGCATATATGGGTCTTAAGTGTTTTTGCAAAAATCAGTATAATGTGCATGTACTGTTGCGAATAGACAACACTACAGCAGTCTCCTATATTAATAACATGGGGGGTATTAAATCCCCAGAATGTAACAATGTAGCCAAACTTATTTGGGATTGGTGCAGAAAGAGAAACATTTGGCTCACAGCTGCCCACCTACCTGGCAAGCTTAATGTTGAAGCAGATGTTTTATCTAGACAATTCAATGATAAAACAGAGTGGATGCTGAATAGGGGTGTTTTCAAGCAAATTGTTGACAGATTCGGTCAACCGGAAGTTGATCTATTTGCATCACGACTGAATAAGCAAGTGAACCGTTTTGTCTCTTGGCTACCAGACCCAGAGGCTGAGGCAATAGATGCTTTTACCTTGGATTGGGGGGATCTGAATTTCTATGCTTTTCCTCCATTTTGCCTTATCCCTAGATGTTTGCAAAAAATTATCAAAGATAGTGGGCAAGGGATCATGGTAGTCCCAAATTGGCCCACCCAACCATGGTTTTCTCTGTTTAAACAGCTGACAGTAGGGGAGCCTATGTTCATAAAGAGAAATGAATATCTACTGACTCAGCCCATCTCCCAAGACAAACACCCACTCCACTCATATCTTGATCTTCTTTGTTGCAGGTTGTCTGCGGGCCCTTACTCACAACAGGACTGACCTTGTCAACTATCCGACTTATATCAGCTTCATGGAGACCATCCACTAAAAAAAAATATGCTGTACACATCAATAAATGGAAAAAATTCTGTCACCTAAAAGGAGTTAATGACCGTGTCTCGGATGTGAACCATGTCCTGGAATTCCTCAGTGACCTTTTCAATAAGGAAAATCCTAGCTATAGCTCAATTAATTCTGCTCGCAGTGCCGTAGCATCTTACCTTATCCTCAAGGATAAGTTTACGATTGGAGACCACCCATTGATCTCCAGACTTTTGAAGGGAATCTTCAACTTAAGACCGCCTATGCCCCGATATCAGGAAACTTGGGACGTGAAAGTTGTGTTCAGATACTTACGCACACTTTCCCCTGCAAGCAGACTCACACTGAAACAAATCACCCTGAAGTTAAGCATGATCCTAGCACTAACATCTGCTCAACGAGTACAATCTCTCAGTTTCCTTCACCTTGATAGGATGAACTTAAACAAGGATCAAGTAAGCTTCCATTTCCATGAACTGTTAAAACAGCATAAACCAGGGAACAGGAACTCAACCTTGAAATTAAGAAGCTACCCACCTGATCGCAGACTTTGTGTTGTAACGTACCTCAGACAGTACATCCAAAGAACCAGCAACATCCGAGGTACAGAGAGATATCTCTTGATAAGTTACAAGAAACCATACAAGAGAGTTACAACCTCGACAATTGCTCGTTGGATTAAGGAGGTAATGAAAGCAGCTGGGATTAATACCAACTTGTACAAAGCACACTCGACAAGGGCAGCAGCAACATCAGCTGCCTCCAGCAATGATCTGCCCATAACCCACATCTTGAAGCAAGCTGGATGGTCAAATGAAAAAACTTTCAGGACCTTTTATGAGAAGCCTGTTGAAAACAGAGACTTCAGCGAGATTATAAAATAGAGAGAACAAAGAATAAAAAAAAAAAAAAAACCTGTACATAGTTATTTGCCTGAGAGGCTACACAAGAGTTCTGTACAGCTGGACTTGTGAATAGGCTTCCCAGGAGAACAGCCTAAATTGTAAATACTGTATATGGACATACTGTACATTGAACTATCTTAACAAACAGCGAGAGAACTGTTTTTTGTAAATAACTGTAAATGCTGTACACCTTAATTGAAAGAACTGGGAAAGACCCCAGAAACAAGCTACAGTAGAAGCATGTGACATAGTGCTTCCACTGAAGGTAAGAATACAACTTGGACTTGTCAGAATGTGCCTACTGGGCTACAAAATCTCATATGTTAATTTTCCGTGACGTAATGTCTGACGACATAACGTAATAAAATAGGAAAATTAAACGAGAACTTACCTGTTTGAAGTTTAATTGTTATTTTATTAGTTATAGGAGGAAGACATTACGTCCCTCGCTACCCTCCCTACTTATGTTTAATGATCTTCAAACAGTTTGAGTTCTCTACCTTACAAATTACAGTAGGCCCATTCTCACCTTTGAATATTGGCACGTCTTTTGCACTGGCGGGATCTCATATGTTAATTTTCCGTGACGTAATGTCTTCCTCCTATAACTAATAAAATAACAATTAAACTTCAAACAGGTAAGTTCTCGTTTAATTTTCCTATTCTACTTGGTTCAACTGACCAACTCACATCTTGGCGGAGATTTGAGATACAAAATGTTGAAGTTCTTTCACTGCAATTAGAATTGTAGATTCCACGATATGTTGTAGAACATTCCCTTTTTTTGTGATACTGTGATTACCATGTTTGCTTTCCAGTGCTTAGGTCAGTCTGAATCTTTCACCAAACTGGGTCATCATTGTTTGGCCTGCAGAGTGTGGCTTGTGAGTATACTCCTCACAACATACAAGCAGGAAGTTGCCAGTATGTTTTTGCAAGGTCTCGTAAAATTATTTATGAAAATGAGAATTGGACAGCCTGGTAATCCATTTTCCAACCTCTCCATAATGTATATTTCAGATTTTTTAAATGCATTCACTGTATATACATTTAAATATCCAGAACTTAAGGGTCAAACTAACAGATCTTTAAAGAAGTATCAAACTATGGTAACAGTGTTTTGCATGACGTTATGCAAAAAGTCGCATTTAATATGTCTGAAATGAAATGTAACATTACAATTGTAACATACTGTTGAAGTGCCAGATTAAAACCAGTTTGAACAAGATTCTTTACTGTGTATGGTGATCTCTTTTGTCTGCATGATTGTGTTCCTCTACAATACAGTATTATATTATTACAAAAGCTCATATGGGACTTTCAGTGTCAGACAGTTGACTAGGGTGGACACATACAGACGGCTTATACTAGCAGGCAAATACAGATTAAAGCCCCTGAGATCTTATGAAATGAAGAAAAAAACCCAAACGTTTGTGCCACTTGATTTCTTGAACCAATAAATATTCGATGTGGTACAAAAAAGAACAGACAGCCTGCTTGAATGCATGGTTTATGCAGTTGTTCTAGGCAAATTAACAGGAACTTGCAAACCGGAAGTAGCCAACTGCTTTCACTTCAAGAACCAGAATTTCATTTTTCACTGTCTTACTGTAATGTTTCATTGACAAAAGCAGGAATTTTACCTCCAGTTAGATGGGGTTTAATACCTCCAGTTAGTATGTCATACTGTAATGTAATACATAATAAGCATGTGGACAAGGTTTTATTTGTGGTCTCAGGCTGTAGAATTTCACACATTTCCCCACAGTTCACATGCCATAGCACCCTATTTGTCAGGGGTTGAAATAAGCCTTCAACCTTTGTGGGCCTGCCGGGCCCCTAGCCCATGGAATCTAGGGGTCCAAATGAGAAATCAAGGGGCCTAAAACTTACAAATAAAAAAGGACTGATAAAGTGTACAGGTGCTTTTTACATCATGCTTGAAAACGTGTAGTATGGGTATAATTAAGGCAAGTTGAGGCTGAAACTAGCCTGAAACCAATCTGTCCACACCCTCTTAGACCATGTTGCATGTAGGCGAGCATATACATTTTTAAAATTTTCTTGTAACTCCGGAAGTTATTACCCGGTAAAATGAAGGGCACTGTTCAATTCCCGCCGACCATCTTCGTTAGGTGATCTTGTGAGGCTCAGCCTACATTACTTGTGACTTACATCCGTGTATGTCTGCGTGAGTGATCTTCCTTGTTGTGAAAAAGCAGACTTTAAGATCGTTGTGTGCAGACTATACAATTAGACTAGACAATTAGCCCTGCTATTTGTTATGCTACTCATTGGCGTAGCCAGGTTTTTTGTCGGGGGGGGGGGGGGCAAGAGCACCAAGATTTCCCCCAATTAGTGATCTGCTTCCTAATAATCAGTGTTCTCCGCAGGTCCAGATTTTGTCCAGGTGCTTTCCTCTGACCTGGCTGATGTGACTGATCGCCGTCGTGGGGGAGGGGGTGTCCCCCTACCCTTTGGGAAATTTTTGCTCATAAAGGGTGGCCAGCTGAAAGATAGTGCCACATTTGGTGCTAAATGTAAATTGAATACATCACCAAGAATTCCTATTATTTTAGGAAGCATTTTTTCATCTTGCTTGTCTTGGTGAATTTTTCTTGAGTCCTCCTGGTAGTTCAGAATCACAGTGGGTGAAGTACAGTAATTAAGTGAACCCTGGTACACCTTTCCCTTCATCAGTTCACCACATTCACCACAATCAGTCCAAATTTTACGAGGACCTGCCCTATCAGAGTATAGCACTTGACCACTGACCCATTGTAACAAACTGCATATACCACAATGCTGCTCCTTTAATTATCAAGAAACATTGGAAGTATACAGTAAAAGGACAGAGTCCCTTGTCAGAGGTCCAGAGATCCCATGCTGTATAAAACAGATAGTAAAACATAACTAGTACAACTACAAGCATGGTGTCATCATTCCATCTCTGAAACCTTAATGAGGACTGGTTGTGACAGTGTGGCATATACTTTTAAATAAGTAAAGTGTACTGGTTGAAAAACAAGTAAAATTTTACCAGATCATGCGCAAATTTCACCATATATTCACTTTCAAAATTTCCCCCAAGATTTTTCCAGAGGGGGCAACTCGCCGTCCCCCCTGGCTACGCCACTGATGCTACTATATTATTCTGTAGACAGAATTTTATACAGTTAATTAAATGAATGTCCCCCTCTGGCTACGCCACTGATGCTTTTATATTATTCTGTAGACAGAATTTTATACAGTTAATTAAATGAATGTACTTACCCTGGAATGTTAATTAGTTGCTTTTCCCTTTAATGGTAGGGACCTGGTATCAAGTTCTTAGAGAAAATCCAGTGCATAATTTAGGATTAAAATTCATCTTCACTCATTGCTATGGTTTCATCAAAGAATTCCAGGTACTGAATGTTATGTCCATATAAAGTAGTATCACATGTCCACATGGTGGTGGCTAAGTCCACATAATGGTGGGTAAGTCCACATTTTGTGATCTCACCGGGTCCACAGAACAGGGTTTTTTCATCCTTCATTTTATCCTTATAATACAAATAATCTATATATTTCAGTGTGGGTATATGATGTATTGCTGGTATATAATATAACCCTAGAACATAACACTCAGACCAGTTAAAATAGGTATGTCCACATAGGACTGGAAAAGGATTGAGTCCACACAACAGAGCATATACAAGTATGGGTGCGTGTGCGTGTGTGTATGTGTGTATGTGCGCACTTACTTTCCATTCAGATTGAGGACCTAAACAATGGATTTCAGGTCCTTAGAGGGAAATACAATAGATTTCTCATGTCCTCAGAAGTTTAACAATAGAGAGCGTATTGTTAAAGTTAGGGTTAAGGAAGCAAACACAATAGAGAAAACAATGATGTCCTCAAACAGTATGTAAAACACATGTTTGTATGTGTCAGCCCGTAGTGTGTACAGTCCTGATATGTGTATGTGTGCCCTCACCAACGTGGCTTTAGCGGGTACCGGCACGGCCGGCGAGGGCTCCGCTCTCGCACGTCTTTCCTAGCTCACGCGCGGCTCGAAACTGGCGTAGCTGCCCGAAAATTCGGTCACTGCAAAGAGAAGCCAAGCGCGGCTGCACGTGTCTGCCTTGGAGCGCAGCCTGCCCTTAAGCATGTCCGTCTACTCAGTTAATTCGCGGGCAGCTTTGCTGCTGGGAAATTCCCTTGCATTCCTTGCGGGGTTCTTTCCCAGAACCCCGTAAGATATTGCGTGTGGGTATGTGTGAGCCCTTGGTGTGTACAGTCCTGATATGTGTATATGTGTTTGTTTTTATCACTTTACTCGTTAACACGATATCTCAAGAAGGGAAACCTTGACAGTTCTCAAACTTGGTACAGAGATGCCCCATATAAGGAGAAAGAACTATATTGTTTTGGTAGGGGTCAAAGGTCACTTGGGGTCACTAGGGGTCAAACTCTGAAAACCTTGTTAACACAATATCTCGAAGTAGGAAGTTTGGATGAATTTCATACTTCTTATATAGATGTGGTATGGTAAAAGAAAGAACCGTGTCATTTTTGAGGGGTGAAAGGTCATCTGGGGTCACCGGGGGTCAAACCCTGGAATTTCCGTTAACACGATATCTCAAGAGAAGCTCTGACAGTTCTCAAACTTAGTACATAGATGCCCCATATTAAGAGGAAGAACCCTATTGTTTTTGATGGGGTCAAAGGTCACCTGGGGTCACTGGAGGTCAAACCTTGAAAACCTTGCTATCACAATATCTTGAGATAAGAAGATTAGATGAATTTCATACTTTGTATGTAGATGCGTTATGATAAGAGGAAGTACTCTATCATTTTTGGTGGTGTTTAAAGGTCACTTAGGGCCACCAGGGGTCAAACCCTAAAATTCTTGTTAACACGATATCTCAAAGTAGGAAGCTTGGATGAATTTCATACTTTGTATGTAGATGCGTTATGGTAAGAGAACGAACCTTATCATTTTTGGTGGAGGTGAAAGGTCATCTTGGGTCACCGGAGTTCAAACCCTGAAAACTTCGTTAACACGATATCTCAAGAAGGAAAGCTCTGACAGTTCTCAAACTTGGTACACAGGTGCTCCATATTAAGGAAAAGAACCACATTGTTTTTTGGGGTCAAAGGTCACCGGGGGTTAAACCTTGAAAACCTTGTTATCACAATATCTTGAGATAGGAAGATTGGATGAATATCATTCTTTGTATGTAGATGCGTTATGGTAAGAGAAAGAACCCTATCATTTTGGTGGGGTTCAAAGGTCATCTGGGGTCACCAGGGGTCAAACCCTGAAAACCTTGTTAACACGATATCTCAAGGTAGGAAGCTTGGGTGAACTTCATACTTTGTAAGTAGATGTTTTATGGTAAGAGAAAGAACCCTGTTCCTTTTGGTGGATGTGAATGGTCATTTTGGTCACCAGGGGTCAAACCCTGAAAACTTCGTTAACACGATATCTCAAGAAGGTAAGCTCTGAAAGTTCTCAAACGTGGTATATAGATGCCCAATATTAAGAGAAAGAACCATATTGTTTTTTTGGTGGGGGTCAAAGGTCACCTGGGTCCACCGCGGGTCAAACCTTTAAAACTTTGTTATCACAATACTTTGAGTTAAGAAGATTGGATGAATTTCAAAACTTTTTATGTAAATGCGTTATGGTAAGAGGAAGAATCTTATCATTTTTGGTGGGGTTCAAAGGTCATCTCGGGTCACCCGAGGTCAAACCCTGAAAAGTTCGTTGACACAATATCTCAAGGTAGGATTCTTGAATAAGTTTCATACATTGTATGTAGATGCCTTATAGTAAGAGGAAGAATCTGGCCATTTTTGGTGGAGGTCAAAGGTCATCTGGGGTTAACGTGGGCCAAACACTGAAAAGTTTGTTAACACGTATCTCCGGGTAGGAAGCTTGGATAGATTTCATACCGACTATGTGGATGCGTTATGGTGAAAAGATGGACCCTATTTTTTGGTGGAGGTCAAAGGTCATCTAGGGGCACCTGAGGTAAAAAAGCGAAATCCCTCAAGAAACCCCAAGAATATTACATGGGTTCACCAGAGGTCAAAAAGCACAATTTCCCAAAAATTCTCAAGAGTTATATGTGGGTTTACCAGAGGTCAAAGAGCAAAATTTCCCGATTTCCCAAGATCGTCATCTTGGGTCACTAGAGGTCAAACCGCAAATATCCCAAAATTTTCCAAGATTAAATAGGAACCCAAAACTGTATTTTTCCAACACATTAAGATAACATTTTACCATGACTGAAAAATATGGGACATCATGGCATTGTTTGGAATAGAAAATATATCATCGAAACCTCAATGCATTTTTGCATTTTAGTTTGATTAAACATCGCTTTATTCTTTGTGATTGTGACGTATAGGTATTTACTGTCTCTTTTCTGCTATGTTTTTTCCTGTGGCAACAAGCCTGTCCTTCCTTGCATCGATTTATCTAGACATTTTGAAAGACTTTTTTATCCCTTTGAACGTTTTATATGACTACGAAGGGTGCAATAATTTATATCGTATCTTATGACGTACCCAGGATCTTTCAGTTGATATAAATGCCATTTTAATGTTTTCTCTGGAGAATGTCCGGTCTGGCTTAAAGGAAGCTTATCCTCTAGAGAAACACAAGCCGACGGCATTAACCAGAATGAAAAGTATGTATGAGTACTTTACTCAATGTACACATTTATATGTTAATGGTGTAAAGGATCAACACTTCCCACCTTCTCTACTCTATAACACCCATAAGCCAACTATGTGTATTTACTCTGATTGCCTAAAGTGACATTTGGCTTCTACTAAAAACATTTGAGTTACTCTTCTCTAAATTGGTGACATTTACTTGATATCAAGTATGTGAACCGACAGAGTGATCTTCTTGGGATATCGTGTTTACAAGCTGAAAGCCACACTACATTAACACATAAAACGGTATACGAATATGTAGTTTCTGTTTCTATAGAAACCAAAGATATAAGCAAATTCAACGCCGTTCATAGGAATCTCGAGCACACAATAGTGAAACCAGAATGCAAAAACTGTATGACGGTTTCCATGATTCCTCCCTTGAGATATTACATAGTACGTAATATATGTAGTGTGATGGCCTACAAAGACAGCATTCTTTTACCTAACATGGCACTGAAGTGCATACACCCCGATTCCTTAGATTAAATATCTTGCAATTGGATTATTTCACATATTTACCATAAGTGACGTCAGATGTCCTTTAACCTCAACAAAAAGGGGAGGTCTCCTTATCAATATTAAAAATCCACACACCTCGAATGAAAAGTAGGCTTTCATATGCTTCCTATCTTGAGATGTGCTTCCCATCATAAAATATTCTTCTTTACAAGGATTTTACAGTTTGTTCCCCGGTGATCTCTGATGACCTATGACCTCCGCTCAAAATGAAAGGGGCCTTCATCTTTACATCAGTCATCTACACATTACGTATAAAAACTTTCAAAACTCCCTTTCATGAGATATCGTGTTAGCGAGGAAAATATTACCAATACACACATTCACTCCCATAAGAATATTTAGCATACACATACACGAACATAGCCTTTCATCAATGCATACGTTCTCTACGAACTGAAACCAAATATGGGGATTGTTATAACATTATTTGTAATTACCAGTTTGTCTGTATTATATCTATGGTTGCGTACAGTAAGTGCCTTCTGAATGATATGTAGGATCAAATTTCCCTTTTACCATCACGTCCCACTGCATTCCTTGGGTCAGGCTAAAGGATCAAAAGAGGTTTATGGACACACCTGGCAATTTCGCCCTAGGGATAGGCTGCGTCTAGCCAATCACTTGAGATACACACATGTTACTAATACGTGTACTACAATCTTATGGTTAAATATATCTACCTTATTTGTAAGAAAAATAACATACGGGACGTGCCAGTAATTTACTTTAAGTGTAGGTGCTTTCTATGCTTTGAATTTAAAGCTACTTACCTACAACAACTACTTGGATATGAATAAATATAGGTACATCCTTTTTTGTATGTAGATATGCCACTGTGAATGAGTCATGTTGTAGTGATACACGATTAATGATGAGAGATCCGTTTGGATAGACGTCATACTCCCCCGACTCATATCCAACCCCAGTTTTAATCTTGTTCTGAAAATCCAGTATTGGGACATTGTTTAAATATTCTGTTGTATTATACCACAACACCCTATAGAATTCCTCGTGAAACACGCAACTGATAATGCCCCTCTCGCGAAGATCCAGAAATTGTGGAGACTCACATGTTCCCGTTGTCTGAGCACCTTCCAAAAGAGAAAGAAACGAGTTTCATTCAACGCCTGCTAAATATACCTTCGCAATTGACATTACGTATAACTGATAAAATAAATGCAATACCCCTTACCTACGCAGCGGAACGTGACAATCAGTAAAGGTAGAATACCCAGCGGAGATGAAGTACGCATGGTGTTCAATCTATGGAAAAACAAAAGAATAAATTGCGCTCGTAAAATATATTATATATGCTATATTCGTAACATATATTTATAAAATAGAGTTGCTTATCACTCAAACCATTTTAATAGTAAACAGTTCTTTTTTATCAACTCTACTCAAAGTTCTATCCTCTTTGATGACCTTCAGAATATTAGGCATCCTAGCCCTTTTTGGCTGATCGCTTTTACACTCTAACAAACGCCAGGTAAAAAATTTGAACCGATTCCGATCAAATAAGCACTGAACAGAGATGTATTCAAATCTTTGACTAGCTTTGGTTAATTTTGAATCGAAAATGGTTCATTATGATCCGAAACTAGACAAAGTTTTGATCCTTTTCCATTTCAGTGCCCATTTGATCCGTTTTGGTTCAATTTTAACAGGACGTTTTTAGTCAGTGTCAGTGTTTGTGTCAGCGACCTTATGGAATCAGTCCACCTCCTTCCCACCAATTGTTCATTTTCAAGTTGTTACACTTCTACAATGTTATAGTCTAATATGGAAGTTGTTATACCGATGAGGATACGTGGCAAAAACTTCCTTGGAAGGTCTGTACCGTCAAGCTCGTATAGTATAAAATTGTGTTGGACTTGAAATTTATGCAAGGACAAATCTGGATAGGTTTAAGCAGACGATTTTGTCGTTGCCCAATAGAGAAGGTATCTATTCTTTTTGTTGCTGCTTCATGTAGCGTGTACGTCTGCCTTTATAGTTCATTTACATTCATCGCCTTTACTGATCGGTAAAGGCATTTTTATTAGCTTTATTTCTATTAAAAAGAGTTGTGTTGAGTTTAAAAAACGATGCAGTTGTAAGGTTGGAGGCTCCGCCCTTCACGTCAAAGCAATGTTCTACTTGAGTGCCTTGCTAAAGGATTACAAGAAATGAAAGACGTTACTCAGAGATGGAAGTAATATAAAAGCATCAAATGAAGGGCCTGAGTCCCAATCAGCCTTACGCTTATCTTACGTAATGTTTTCACATATTGGTAGGCTACGTCTTTAAGCATTAGTATAAAGAAGACTTTCCCTATTATCTTAATACGGATAAGAATTCCCGGTTCAAACAATGTTCAAGTGAAGTTTGATTCTCTTCTTTTACTTTGTTGAACAAAGTGGTTAATGGACTCGCATGCCTTTTAGAGAATGGAAGTCATGACCAAGTCATAGACGACAAATTGAAAGGTCTTTACATATCAAGGCAAAATTGGATGTAGCTCTCAAGTACTTTGAAGATAAAAATACGTAAGCAGACGTAAATCAGGATATACAAAACAGGCGTGGATCCAAGGGGGGTCCGGCCTCAGCCCCCATTTTTCGCCACATTAACAGTAACAAATACGGGAAAAATTAGCATAATGTTAATCTAGGTGACAGTGGCGTAGCTACAGGGGGCAGAGGGGACGGTGTCCCCCCCCCCGCTCAGAAATTTAGAAAATTTGGAAATTTTCAAATATCCCAAACATAGCTAAACATTATAAAATTTCCGAAAATGGGTAAAAATTTCCAAAAAATATAGCAAAATGTAGTGGAATATATCATATTTTTCTTTGCGTCGCTGCGTTCGGCATCTTATAAACCTTTTCTTTAGGAAACTATAGCAAAATGTAATAAAATATATTATTTTTTTCTAAGTCTCGCTAGGCTCGGCATCTAATAATTCTTATATATGGCAAAATATAGCAAAATGATGTGAAATATATCAATTTTTTGTTTGCCTTGCTTACGCTCGGCATCTAATAAAACTTAATTGTTCAATAGAATTTATTTCTATAAGACATTATATGGTCATTATTTATAAATAAAGTTTTCTTTTCCTACTCCGTGAAGATAATGAGTGAATACAATTTTTAACATTTTGGTCACTTTATTAGGCCTAAATAATTTATATTACGATCTGCACCTTACGGATCACAATACTAATTGTCAAGAATTTCTTGATACTAGACTTGACAAATATCTTTAATTATTGACTTGGAGAACGCTTTGAAGATAATTAACTTCCCGACATAAAAAATAAGAAAAAACATTAAGTTAATACAACACAATTGGGTAAATAAATGGATTTGGAGGCTTCAATTTCGAATAGAAGTAAAAAAAAAATCGCGCCTCGCTTCGTTCGGCGATTATTACAAACTTATACGTTCCTGCAAAGCCCTAGTGGTAAATAAGCTTGGGCCTACATTCACAATTGTATGTGAAGTACGTATTTCATAAATGCATATCCGTAAGTATAATACTGTGTAGGTGTAATATGCTTTGTAAAATGTAAACCATTCAACTTGAGTTGTAGTATAGAAGAAGAAAAAATTCGGATATTTTCAGAATGATGAAAATTCGGAAATTTTGAGGTCCTGCCCCCCCCCCCAGAAAAAGTCCAAGCTAGACCACACTGCTAGGAGAGTATTCAAGGGGCTTACAACCCCCCTCCCCTTTCGAAATTTCTGGATCCGCACCTGCAAAATGAGGTTATTGTAACACATAGGATTTGATCCAACTTTTCCTCTTTTAATAAAAATCCTGTATAACATTATATGCAAAGCTGTGTTGAGATATGAATGAATCTGTAATTATGTCATTATGTTTACACCAATTCTCAGTAAATGTAATTCCTTTATAGCCACCAATATTGACATTGAGAGGGCTCCGGGCTTCCTTGATTGACAAAAGTGTACAAACACACATACTGACTGTGTAAATTGTCTTGTGGTACCGTAATTACCAAAGCCTAATTTCTGTTTCTTCAGTTGCTCAGGCCCAGAATATTATAACAATTATAACTTTAAACCTCGTGATGATTGCTCGAAAAAGTAACATGTAATCATGACACCATATCCTGGTGAGTGTCCAGCTACGGTTGACCCCCCCCCCCCCCCATCCGTGCCCGCAAAGGTGAAAAAAAGAAACGGAAACGGAAAGGGGGCTTAAAATGTTTGTTTTCTGTGTGTTTGCGTGACCATCGTGTATTTTAACATAATCAGGTCAGTAGTTAAAGCATAAGATTGTGCAAAACAATATTTACAGACGTATAGCAGATGAGGTACCACTAAAGCTGCCCTTTCGTACACAGAAATCATATTTTGATATGAATTCAGTCCCATAGCACCGGCACGGGGTATAAAGGCTATGCCTCCCAATCTATTTTAATGAAAAGTTTGAAATGCCCGGAAGGATTACGAACTTTAAATTTTATGGTGGTTAATTGTCTTATTGCGCCAATGGTGGATGTAGCGTATTTTTTGTTGTTGTTTCTTTAAAGAAATATTTCGCAAACTATCAAACTGTTCTTGAGTTTAGCATGCTTCTGCCTTCAGCTCAATAACCCATTGCTTCATTTCTTTCAACGAGTTCTGTTTCAAAGGTATTTACATAACGTAACGATTTAAGTTTAAGCCCTTCTGGTCTTGTTCATTGGTGTCATGAAGGACAGAAGTAGTCTAGAACCAATGGGAAGAAGACCCTCGCCTACCTTTGGAAAGACATTGAAAGACATTGTGTAGGCATAACCAAGAGCCTTAGCGAATTACGGAGCAATCGTAGCTCGGGCATGTCTTCATGTGAGCCATGGTATGTAAGGAAATGTCACCTACTTAGTGCAGAGCGTTCATTCGATTTTAAGAATGGAAAATAACTTTTTATAGCAAAATATTCGTGCAAGTCCCACTAATCAAACACAGTGCACCCAGCTATATGGGAGTCAGTTAGCGGGATTAACAAGTCTGGGCATTTCATTTTTACTTACAAGGCATCTCTCTTGGACAATAACCCCACAAAGGCCCCTTCAAATTTGGGGGGGGGGGCATGTTTGTCTTTTTAGCAGGATTTTTCTTGCCAACCATTGGTGGTGTTCCACTTAGCGTCAAAATCTGATTCTCCGAGTTAAGGCCGACTCCATCCATGTACAAATACTGCCAAAACACCTAATAAAAGTAGTCTTGTCAATTAGCATGCAATCACGTATCCCATTACGATCCGTATGTTGATTTTAGTCTTGTTGAGTACATGACCAAATAATGGCACTTCAAAGCTTCCGTACACCTGGCATATTTCCCTGATTTATAACTTAAAAGGCTGCTTCCCTTTGCGCAATTATTCGGAGACACAAGTCATTAACAGCGGACAAATTAACAATGGCTCTCTCTGTTTACGTTAACCGATTGTTTATGGCCTCTTGCATTCGAAATCGTGTAGTGATCGAATATTTCATTTGTTTGAGTCATCTGTTGTTATTTTGCAATATTTCAACATACCGTTTTGCGTTAGGCCTTGGAAATATTCCCACAATATTCCGTCACTGCAATGCAATGGAACCAGTCGTATTTACCTGTAACTATTTAAACAACAGCGTAAACGGAAATTTCTGGAAACATCGAGACGGTGTTATAAACATTGGCAACTACATAATTGATAATAGATTTAAGGAAAGTGCCATTTTATCTGAAAGCTATTCTCTTCACATCAAGTCTGCCTCAATAAATCATGAAGGATTGTACCAATGCATAGACAATTCGACTGTCGTGGTGACGTACAAATTATATGTGAATGGTTTGTATTAAGTTCCACATCATATTTTTCATCCATTGCGTATTCTTGACAGTATCGGTGCACGCTGTAATGTGTAGTTGTCTAAAATTAAGTGATATAAGCCACTTAATTCCAGTTACTCTTTTCAAAGTAGAGAAAATCTAAACGATTAGCAAGGAAGTGGTTTCTAAACACTTCTTTAAACACACATATCTAATGTAAGGATATGATTCCGCAAAGCGCGTGCAATTTGAAAAGTTCTCCAAAAAGCGTGCACCCTCACAGAAAGTGCATGATATAATTCCATAACTGTTTGAGCGCGACAGCCTTAAAGACTTCAAATTATGGGGATGCTAAATATCATTTCTAATCTCAAAATGTATTGTTGGCCTCATTAACTGTGGTTCTCTCAGATGGAGACTATGCCTAAACTTCAGGCATAATTAGAAACAGTGTACTTACTGACTAAAGAAAATCACAATACGAAAAACCCTACCATTCGCCTCATTTTAATGAAAAAGGACAAATAATTATCCGTGAGAAGTGCGTGAAACTCCATTATGTTTACTTTACAGTAAGTCAAAAGTAATGCAACGAGTACATATCTGTCGGAGAGAACGGAATTTTTTCACTAATATGCATTAGATAAAATTTGACTAAAAAAAGCGCGATTCCTAGGAAATTTAGATGCCAGGTTGTAATTAATTATTTACAATGCAAAACTGAAATTTTGGAGAAAAAATTGTTTGTAACTACATTTTATGAAAGAAAGTTTTTAAGCACATGAGACCACACTGACGTAATTAAATATATCGAAAAGTGCAAAACCATTGCAGGGAACCTTGAAAAATAACATATACCTCATAAATATGGTACTACAACCAACTTGTTTGACACATTTAATCATGATTCATCCTCTAGCTGTTAGACAGAATCGAGCCAAATGAAATATAAATATAAGCAACTTGAAACTGATCTACCATTTATTCCACTATAAAAGCATGATTGTCTCTGACAAATAACTT
This sequence comes from Holothuria leucospilota, assembly GCA_029531755.1. Classification (NCBI taxonomy): domain Eukaryota; kingdom Metazoa; phylum Echinodermata; class Holothuroidea; order Aspidochirotida; family Holothuriidae; genus Holothuria; species Holothuria leucospilota. Next base: position 18,806 of record JAIZAY010000652.1, read on the forward strand.
TGATAATCGCAGATTGATAAAGTATAACGCTCCCTCCATAAAATTCACGGTCAAGGGGGAATTAAAAGCTTTACTCTGAATACATATAACAATTCTTTCTTTTCTCTGATATCTGAGAATTTTTCTTTAAGTTCATCGATAAAACTGATATAACATAAAATTGTTGTCTCCATAAGGTTATCCCCATACCTCTTTAACTTGCACTGAAAAGTTGCCACTATGATAAGATCTGTGTATTGTCATGCTTCTAAAATCCAATTAGTTCCAAACCAAAACTATTTTCGTTACAATATAATAATAACAGTTCAATAAGCTATTCATGGAGTAGTTGTCACTGAATTCACTACATGGTGGCAATGTAATGACGAAGGAATTCCAATGTTCCTTAGCAATTTTGAAAAAAAAAATGACCGGAAAAACTTTCCAAATTCTGAATGCATTGTAAGATCGAAAGTCGCCATAAAGGCTTGTATCGTCACAGCTTGTAGCTCATAATAACCTTGAAGGAAAAACCACCATTTGTACAACAAACAATACTTTATCTACTGTTCCCGCCACCTACTCACTATGACAAAGAAGTTTTTTTGTTTGTTTGTTTGTTTGTTTGTTTGTTTTTTTTTTGGTTTTTTTTTTTGCACCACTGTGAGATGCAATGGAAATTTTAGTGCAATATTTACAACAGGCTTTATTCATAGAACCAATCATTTCTCATGAGCAAAATTACAAGATTTATAATGAAATTACCTAGCGTACAATCATATTCGGTTATGACTATGTAGAGTGTACTTTTGGGACAGTGCTGAGACATGTACCAGACCCCATGCTACGACCCCAAGTAAAGACCTGCAATAGAAGGTCATAAGGAGTTTTGTAAAAGTACTTCTTAATGAATGACACTTCAGATCGAGTAAAAACTTGATAAAGGTGACTTCAGCATTGCCATTATGGTGTTTCATGTACATAACATGACTAACATAAAGTTTCAGGAGATATTGTTCCATAGTTCAAAGCACTCGTTTCGGATCTCGCAAGCAGGCGGCGCCTACTGAGGGTTATAGTTTTTAACTTTTCGTAATTTTCTTTACAGTCAACGATGCCAGTTTAAATACCCAAGAATACTCACCTCTAAATCCACTTAAACACAGTGAAAGAATTTACTAACTTGCCATTACTAATGTTTTTCAAATACTAATAACTGACGGATAACCTAATTATTTACAGTAAAAGCATGTACGTAACTTTGTCAATCACGACATCATTACCTAAGCTTTCCACACTACAATCATCTCATAAAGGTGTTTAGTGCTTATAGTCTACTAGTACATTTGGAGTGTTATCATCCCAAATTCGTTGACAAAAACTAAAAGTATATTGCGAGAACTTAATTTTAGGCAAGATTTCACCTATTAATTTGGGTTATTGGAAAGGCCAACATTACGTGCGGTCATTGTTTTAACGTTGACAAACATTTTACTCCATCTGCAACAAAATAAAAAATTAAGGGCTCTACATGCACAAAAACTTAGCCTTCTTATTGTTTCTTGTCTGAGGTACTAGCTTCTCCTTTTTGACAATTAATAACCGTAAAGTAGTGCGTCCGATAAAAAAAACGGGTATTCCTAGCAAAAGACAAGAGAATAGTTTTTTTTTTTTTTTTTTCATAACAGTCAAGTTTCAAATGAAAGACTCACAACGCGTAATTGAAAAAGGCAATGTTATCTTTAATGGCCTACCGGCTTGTGTCATTAAAATCTTAGGGTTAGAGGTTTAAAGGAGAAAACGTAGTTTTTTTTTTTTTTTTTTTTAGTTTATTGAGACCCGCTAAGCAAGCATTTGTATCTATTATTTTTGCTTTATGCGGACACAGATATATTAATTTGTTTCCCTGCACTCCCAAAACGTGTTTACCAATTGAACACTTTTTTGGCCCACTTTGTAACACGCTAAATTTTTAACATGTTTGGCAATAAAGCACTTAATGTTTAGCAAATTAACGTGTTTTGAAACAGAATGATTAGAAATGAGGCACGCGTGGTTAGAATTTAAGCATGCTTAAAAGTGCGGGCAAAAAGGGGTTAGAAAATGTGTTATTCTTAAATACGTGTAGAGTTCACAATACCCCCGTAGTTAGAGTTCGCGATTTTGTGAAATACAATTTCTCCTTTCTGTAGTAAGGAAACGTATCCTGCTGATTCTGAGGTCCTCTTAGGGAATGTAGGTATTATAGCCTAAATGCTTTCAAAAACTGCATGCGGCTAATTATTCAACACCTGAAAACAGAATTCCAGAAGTCGTGGCGAATTCCTTGCCTCTGAAAATATATTTAAATTCTCCGACGCATAGCTTTATACAAGTTGAATCCACAATGCTCCTGATATTCTGAAGGTTATTCTTTCGACAGACAAAATGTAAAACTACTCCTAAAAGGAGATTCTGAATCCTAGTTTGACATATAATTTCATGAAAATGCACCAGATACACTTGTATTACTTCTTCAAAAGTCCTTTCGGCTGGATGCAGAAGGGCAAAAACGTAGACGTTACGCGCAAATGAGTTTTGCTCCGAAGGAAATTCTTTTCCAAAGTCTCCTTGACTCTTTTGCTGATAAAGGAAGAACGAAAACCTTAAGGATTTCTGTTCCCCAAAGGTGCTACATCGGCCTTTTATGCTTCTAGACTGGCGAAAAAAATGATAAGAAACATAACCTAAGCCAAAAGACTGAGAAGTCACGACAGAGCATTTTCCAAAATTCTCTTGAATTTTTATTAAAGAGCCGAAGGACGAAAATCAAACGTTTCTCCCGGGGGAGTTCTAGCTGCTCCTCAAAGAACACCAAGAATTACCATTACCAACCTCTTGATCTTTAGACCGCTATGCCATGTGTCTGTTATGTGTGACCCTGTTGTAGACTGACTGAAAAGGACCCAGATACGGCATTGACTTGCCTCCTTTCAACAGAATACCACAACTCATTTTACTGTTGACTCATTTTACTCATTTCATTGTGAGTCACAAAAGTTCATAATGAAATAAATTTTACTCCTGAGTTCCTTAAAAGCAGTGTAAATAGTGAGTACTTGGAAAGCCCCCTCTCTTTTTCGTCGTTCTTCTTCCGTTCTCAACCTAACTGCAGCATTTTTACTTTTTCCAAAGTCCCCTCGACTTTCTAGAGAAGACCCGAAGGGCAAAATCAAAAGTTGTCGTCTAGAGGGGCTACATTCCCGAGGCCACAGCAAAACTCATCTAAACATTGTCTTGACTTACAGGCCTCTACATCATGAGTCTGCCATGCGTGTTTCCATTCTTAACTGGCTGAAATGAGCAGATAAAACACATGATCTTAGCGCAAAGGCCGAAATGCAATTCTCCAAAAGCTTTGAAAGTGAAAGTTTGAATAAGGGTAACTACATGTATGTACTGCTCTTTGTGTAGACAAGACTAACCACTCCACTTACTCCACTCCACTCCACTTACTATTTTGTAATTGACCTATTGCTGAAAGCGAACCATTTTTCCAAGCCACGTCATACCATTTTCTCTCACATGTGGTAAGAATAAGATTAACCGTAAATTACAAAAAGAACTACTACTTCCCAAACACAAATCGAACCTATTTCTCTTTGCTGTGCGCAACTTTAATGAACTATCCTATTATCTTAGTATGATTCAGTCTTGCTTTGAAGAATAAAATTGGACTTCAGATTAGGTTATATTGCCGGAGGAGAAGGTCTAAAGAAAACAGGGGGTAAAAAGCATGGAAAAGGCAAGGAGAAAAGTATTAAACTACTTCTTTATTGGCTCGTTTATGTACAAAATAGAAACACAGATTTTCACGGCTTCGGACTGAAACAATGCTTCTAAAGGCAAATTGTTTTTTCTTTCTTTCTTCCTGTGTTTTTATGTGATGAAACATTTTCGTCATTTTCTATACCTACATGGGGTACCTTCATGCCAAATATGTCAAACATCACATCCTCTGATTCAGTTTGTGTTATGTAAATATGTTGTGTGTATTTTCTTTACAGCTTGACATGTAATGATGCCAAATGTTTTTCGTTTTCTATGAAGAACAAAGACCTTTTGATCTGAATATGGAACTCTTGCATACTGACTATAAAATCAATGAGATTTAATGAGATTTCGTGTTGCTAAGATTTTTGACGTCCAGCAAGATGGATAGTTCTTGCGCTTAGTATGGGTCATGCAAATGCGATGTTGGAGTTACCTTCCTGTTTGAATTCGGGAATTATAATGTTTATAGGAATTTACAATTCTTCAAATATTTCCAGAGGTAACCTCAGATAACCTTTGACCTCTACCAGGAAGAACATGTCTTATATATTGGCCATAACGCGGTCACACGCTAAGTATAAAAAGTAGCTATGCTTCCTTCCAGGAGATACTTTGTTAGAACTCTCTTAACTTCAAATGATCTCTGACCTCTACCAAAAATACAAGTGTTCTTACTCCTAATACTACTTATTTAAATAATAAGTAACAAAATGAGTCATTGTTTCTATCTTCAGATATCATGTTTACTTGCATTTCAAAGCTTCTGGTAGTTTAACCTTTGATCACCCCTAAGTACCTTTATGACATTGGTATCATGTGACCTCTACCCCTAGTTGTCACAACCGAAAGAGATTAATTGATTGCCTGTTAGTAAGTGAAGAAGTAATACTTGGGGATACCATAAATCAAATAGTTTTACTTTGAAATATGCCTGTAACAATGATATCTCAAGATGAGTAAAAGTTAAGAAACCTCATATTTGAAGGAAACCTAAACATGATTCATCAAGTATTAAACATGTTTGGATCTTATATCTAGCATGCAATGCCCAATTTTTGGTCATTTCTAAATTTAGGCACAGTAAAATTCACAATAAAAACTGGTCAACTTGAAACCACAGTACTAAAATTATATCCACAAGGTCACTAAGCCCTACAAGGTTACTAAGCCTTTGACTTCCTGGTCTCCGTTACGTTGTATCATGACATGCAAATATCTTTGAAATGAAACTCCAAACCAAAATCACCTTCATTTTTGCTGTGGTAAATATAATATATATTATTAATGTAACCCCTACTCTGCCCTGACTAGATCATGTGGGCTCTTTCACTCGGTGGGGGACGCAGGTAATGATAGGCAATGCTTATATCTGATGGTCGTAGATGAACCTTGCTCATTAAAAGGAAAAACCTTAAATCATCGTTCTTCATTCCATGCAAATGGCTCAAACGGCTTTTTATATTTGACACAAGGTTAAATATTAAACTTAAGAACTAACTCTCACCTTTGATAGCCGAAACCCTAATGCAACCAGGAAGCTAACAAGATTGGTGATGCCTTGCCTCTGAGAATGGTTTTCAAACACCTAACCTTTTCAAATTGACAATTTGATCATTAAGTGTTTTTTAAGAAAAATCCTGCCAGTGATCTCCCACTCCAGCCACACTTCTGGAGCTACTCCCAAAAGGGCGTTACTACCCGAGTTGACACAAGACTACCAAAAAGCCTTGCAATAGTGTGGGTTGGAACTAAATTGAACGGCCTTAACGGAGTGTAATCACGGCATGTTTTGAGGGAATTCGACCAACCAAGCAAAGCCAGCAATTTAAACACAAGAGTGCTTCTGACCAGGAGTGCAACCAATTTCATCAGCTTGTAACTGATTTAATGGGATGCCCAGACAGGTGTAAAAGACGCCAACTAGGACCAAACGAGGCAAAGGTACTCTACATAAGATATCGTATTTACAAGGTATTCGCCATTTGTTATCTGTGTCCTTAATTACATCTGACTTCCACCAAAAGCAGTAGGGTTCGTTTACTTAACATTTGACATTAATCTGCCACGCATAAGCTGCATCAATTTCTCCTTGAGATATCTTCGTAAACGGTTAATAAGATTTTACCGATAACTTAGTTTGAAGATACTTCGAGGAGCAGTTCCGTGCAATAGGTCAAAAGGTCAAACTATAGGAACTTCCTCTGATTTAACGATTGACCATAAAATAAGTTTTACTTTTAATGGCAGAGTGTTACGTTACGGAAATCACAGTGACGATAGTAATATGAGCATCGATAACTTTATGCAGGGTTTTCTAGGATATCTGTCTCAGCAATTGTTATATCGACGGAGAGTTCGTTATCAATCGTTGGCATTCGATTAAAATTAGAATACTTTTTGCACGATGATGTGAAAAAGTGTCAGAAACTTTAGAGAAGTGGTTAATCGTAGTGCAAGGCCTGATCACCTAACGCCAAGAATGTGGCACGCTGCATGGATAAGTGGCTTGTACTCACACGTGTTACAAGGCGCTGCTTCACAAAAACGCTAGATTTCTCGATAGAAAAATCTTTAACCGGTTAGAGCAGTCATTTATAAAAGGTACAGTACGTTTAAAATAACGACTTAGAGAGAGAACGTACCATACTGACCAAAAGATAGATCAAAGGGAGATAGAATTCAATATACATATAGACAGACGTATACATCAGAGAGCTAGAATACATAGTTGTTAATGCATCTACGCTGTTTGGGATTAATTTTGCACTAGCGAGAGTTCCTGAAAGGTCTCAGCAAAACATAATTACCAAACTCGAACTTACACTGTTTGAAAGAGAGGCATATTCTTTACGAATTCAGACACGTCGTGCCTGCTATAAAAGCTCCATAACACTACCGTATCGACCAGATCCAAGAGAAGTCTAACATTACAAAGGTGAGAGTGCAATAGCCCAGTCAAGAATAGAGATAACTGCAAAGAGTAAAGATCACGGTCGTAGATTTAAAGCAGTAGATTTCGTAAGATTTAAGAAAGGGGTAAAATAATGAGATGCTGAACATTTTGTTTAGTTATACACAATTTAAATTACTGTAAAAAACTAGTAAATGAAAGATCATAAAAGCTCATCGAACTACGAAATCAACGTTATTAAGTCGACCTTGAGCCGTAATAGACCCAATTCAAAGATTATCAATCTGCCCGATGAGTCGTCACCTCAGAATCCCCGATGAGTCGTCACCTCAGAAGTCCCGATGAGTTGTCACCGCAGACAGACAGTCAGTCAGTCAGTCAGTCAGTCAGTCACTCAGTCAGTCAGTCAGTCAGTTAGTCAGTCAGTCAGTCAGTCAGTTAGGTGAGGTTTAACGTCCCAGTTTCCAATCGACTGGTTCAAGTCGAGACGACCACGGCCTTTTTTCCAGTTGTGGCTCACTGGCTTGTTTTCCCTACTCCATTGCTTATGCTGAGCACCAAGCACAAAGGCAATAGGTTCCATTTTTAAAGTCTTTGGTATGACCCGGCCAGGATTTGAACCTTTGACCTTCCTGCTGCAAGGTCTAGGGTTCAAATCCGAGGCTATATCTCCGAAACTGCTATGACTGACGGGACATGTGAAGTTTGAACCAGGGAAATGTTAAGCGACTCCCTCTGCCAACTGAGACATCTTCATGAACCATGCTTACTATAATGATATTCACGCTAAACAAAAGTGCATTACTTGATTTGACAACGTTGAAAAAACGGAAAATTCTACCAAATTTGTCACACGCAGTATGATAACTTCACACAATTTCGCAGAGATACAGCTTTCTTGTTCACGTTCCCAAGCCATATCAAAAGGTGCAGAAAAGTAAAAACAATTTACGATGGATAAACCTTTACTAGATCTACGTCCTCCACGCGCATGCCTTTCCGAGCAAGGGTATCATGTTATTAAGTTTTAGGGCATACTTTAAAAAAATCATTACTGAGGAAAATTCGCACGCATCCCCTTTTTTCATAGTGTAGAATGCGCTACCACTGTCAGTATCGAAAATTTATTTTATCCTGCAGCTGTCTAAATCATTGCAAGATAAATTTGAAACCCTCCTTTACAAGTTACGTACACATGCCAATCCTTACTGATAAAAGCAAACCTACGAAATAAAATAACGTTTGTGTAATTCTGGTAGCTTAATTACTTTTTCGCATTTAGAAGACATTGCATGGCAAAACACTCTTTGTTTGAGGTAACTTTACATGTTAAGCCAGAAGTTTTTTTTTTTTTTTTTTTTTTTTAATTGGTTTGAATGGATAGTGAATTTTTAAGGAACGGGAAACGCACAACTCACTATTGCATACGAGAACATACTAGAATTTATAAAAGGTCGGGACCTAATCAGTGTTTTGAAACATTGTGCTACTGAAACGATTCGGCTAAAATGGAACATGAACTATCGCGTCTGCGGAAAAGAACCTTACGCACTGACGTCACGGGAAGTCACGGAAAACACACAAGAAGTAAACTTTGCACGTACGCGTGCAAGGCTACGCGCTTATCCGACCGGTACACAAATCAGCTGTCTGCATTTGTTGGTGTCAAGTTGCAATGATTTGCGCTTGCCTTAATTGGGGAGTTGGGTTGTTCTGCCCTATGCATAAGGTCTATAACTGTTGAGATCTTGCAACAAATGTCGGGTGCATGTATCTAATACCGAATCCGAATATTCTGAGATGCATTGATAAATTTTGTCGTATTTACAGAGGAAATAATAATTGGCAACAACTCAACGTATCGAGTTGATCGATGATGGATTGGCCAGACTAACAAATGAACAATTGCCTCAAGTTTACATAGGAAGAGGGGGCTTATATACAAGCATGCTTTGCAGTATCACTCAGTGGGAGATTTTGTGAACGATATCAAAGTAGCAAGCGTATTGTTGATGACACCTGTTTTCTGTAAAGATATTGCTTAGCTCATGTTTTTGGTGTGTATCAAGGTATTTTCACCTCTGAAGTCATTGCAATGTGAGTTAGAAATTTGTAAGTCAAAAGCCTGGCGGACAGAAGATGGGAGTATTTTATGCCAAATCAATGATTCATATTTATCAAGTGACAAACTAAAAGCAAAATTAAAACTTAAACAAGTCTGTTAGTTTATACAGTATAGCTGCAAGTTTAATTTTTTACTTTATTTTCCCATTTATTAGGTCCATCTACACCTATAAAGTAGACAGCATTCCAAAAGTGTAACTACGAGATCTGCAAACAATGTGAAAATAATTTACGGCAAACATAAATTATACTTACGCCTAATCTGTTTGAAAGCAAAAAAAAAATATCGACCCAAATCTTTTTAATGGCTACCACTAACCAAAGAAAAAAAAAGAAAGAAAAGGCGACCGTGGGCAAACACAACTTAGAAAAACTTAAAACTAAAAGTTGCAACGGGTTACGTCAGTTTCATTATTGCAGTTTACCAAAAAGAAAGTTATTGGATTGACATTATTGCCATATTGAAACAAATTGTCTGTGGTTGTTTCATTTTTAAAGAGCAATTAATACATAGCCAAAAGCGAAAATTACATACGCGAGATCCTATCAAACAATTAAGCAACATATTTGCTGTCTGTTCAAAAGCCATGAGATTTGAGAGTCATTGATAGGAGGTCACGTCACTGTGGAGTCTGAAGTAGAGAAAATCGCTTAGAATAGAACCTTCGTCACCATTATTTGATAAGCATAAATCTCAAATGACATACGTAATTACTGCAGTTACCATCCCTACAATCTTAGATAAGCTATTAACAATCATTCAGTTCAGTTAATATGATAACATCAGTTCTTAACATGAACTTATATGAGTAAGTAGAGTGACGTAGCGACTTTATATGAACGGGTAAATCAACGCTGTATTGAAAAGTCGCATGAAGACCTTAGGCCATTGAACCTCTGACATAGGCATAGCCCTATACTGAAAGAGGATATTTATATGAGAATGGAAAACTTAGCCTCAAGCAGGATTCGATTCAGCGACATCCCGCATACAAGGCGGATGCTCTGACCACTGAGCCATTGAGGCCTATGTGGTAGGACGCGGTCAACTGAGTTAAAATACCGTCGACTCAAGCTTTCCATTGTTACGTTACGTTACGTATTGAATAGTCGCATGCGACTGTTCAATACAGCGTTGATTCACACATCACCCACACACACCCATACGCACATTCATTGCCTTACGGGGTACTAGGAAAGGACCCGGTAAGGAGTTCACGGGATTTCCCCATTAGCCTGGCTGACCCCCAACTAACCCAGCAGACGTACGTGTCTGGAAGGCGGGCTGTTTGCCAAGGCAGGCACGTGCAGCCGCGCGAGACTTCTCATTGCAGTGGCCGAATTTTTGGGCAGCTACGCCAGTTACGAGCCGCGCGTGACCTAGGAAAGACGTGCGAGAGCGGAGGCCTCGCCGGCTGCCCATGTACCCGCTAAGGAGGTGTCTGTGAGCGCACCCATGCCCATGCGTGGTGAATGGGCTGTATTCTTCTCCCAACGAAAACAACCTTGTTTTACTTTCATAGTAAGTTGTATCAACTTAGGTGGTTGTTTTTGTTTCATTTTGGAACGAGACAGGATCAATTGCTTTCACTACCCGTTTGCATAACACAGTTTTAGCAGAGGGTCACCGTCAATTTCGCCTTAAGTAAAATGGTTCAGTTTCTGTTTTTTTTTTTTTTTTTTTTCTGTTTTTACCATAGGTAATGTCAGGTTAATGTATATTATTAGGTTTGATCAAACGTTTATGTTGTCCGATCAGGGGGTTGTTATCTGAATGGAGATAGCTCGCCAAAACTTCCTTTGAAGTGAGGTTTGCGTATTCAAGGTCACCTAATAATTATTCAAATATCTTGTCCTTAGACTTCTGTAAGAACTAAGCTGGATTAGAAAGTAAACACATAGAAATTTGTCGTCTGTTACATTATGGGCAGAGCTATGGAAATTTTTTGCCATTGCCATGGCACTGCCAGTCGCCTGAAAATTTAATATATCCTCTCTCTGGTGTGGCTTTGTGTCGCGAATGAGACAAGATCGGCTTGATTTTAAGTGAGATTGTAAACATAGATTTGTCTTGTGGTTCGGGAAACCTGAGGAAACTTTTCAGAATGCGGTAAAAAAATTAAGCTTCTGTCTGTTTTTGCTCATTTGCATATGGTCTCTGTAAATAGGGTAGGGGCATTTTTATTGATCTAACTCTATTAAACAGTCGTTTTGAGTTTAAAAAAACCTGTCATGTTAAAGTTGGCGGTACTTACCTACACATCAAAGCACCGTTCAATTTAAGTCCCTTAAAGTATTAGTGGAGATGAATGATGTCGTAAGGAGATAGTTCATCAAACTGAAAACATTAAATAAAGGGCCTGTTTTCCTGTAAGCCTTATCAACTGCAAATAGTTGGTAATCTTGTCACACTTAAATAGGTCTTAAAGTATTAGCATAAATTAAATTTCTCGTGCTATCTCCATTCGGATAACAACTCTCTGGTCTGACCTTCTGGCCGTTTGTCATTATTTTTTTCAATCAGAGAGTTACCACTAGATCTACACAAACAAGCGTCTTTGTCGCAACAAAGTTAAATTGGTTTTTATTTCATGTTTACTTTGTACAATGCATCAGTTCACATACCAGAATGACGCCTTTACTGTTTGCACACTTGCTCCATGTGTAACATTAGTGTAACATTAATAATTAGTAATTATAAATTAAATTTATAAAATTAAATAAAGAAAATAAATTTATAAAGCGGCTGGACCCGAAGACAAATTAGCTTATGAGATCTGCTTCGTGTTTTCTCACCATATCAACGAACAAATTCTCCGCGTTTCTCTGTGTTTAGCTTTGTTTTACACCTGCTTTAATTCACTACTGGTACTGTTCTCAAGGCAAAGCTGCACGAGACTTCATACAGAACGCAAGGCCTCACAAAACTCCATACGACACTTAAAATTGAAATTTCTGTACGTTTTTCATTTATTTTTGTGACGTGTGCAGTTACATGGCGTGTACATTCCCCTGCCACGGTTACAGCAAAAATGGTCTAAAGGAATCAGCCCAAAGGCTTCAATCCCTGCACGGTCAATTAAACAGATTTTCCAGTTTCACCATGGAGTTGAAATCTAATCACCAAGACTATTAGTGTGAATGGACTTTGAGGTAATTTACACCATAGAGTTACCACCTCCATGTTTAAGCAAGCTGCTATCTAAATGTGTTACGTAACACACACACACACACACACAGAGACTGTGCACACAGCAATATAAATTGTCAGTACTGTGCGTACTACGGTACTGTAGAAACCATGCATGGCAGACTGACATAGTAAACAGCTATAAATAAAGCTATAGTTAAAAGCTGTCAAATCAGTCTTGCAGAGAGGAAAAGCAATTTCTCTAAAATGATGAAATTACTGTATCTTCAAACTGGATAAGCTGAACGTCAAGAAGGGCAAAGGAAATGGTGTATTAGTTATTAACCAAGTTATATAGTTTGTTGATCTGAATATAAAGGAGCCCCTTGCAGTTGGAAAAAAATGATAATGGCAGGGGATGCACTTTACAACAGTATATTTCTTTTCATAGTATTCTTATGAAAGTGAGGTGACTTCTCCTTGGGAAGGCTATGTATATGTGTAAAGTGTGACTTTGACATGCATTCAACATGTATCTTTTGCAGTAGGCCTAGAAATTATTACATCCTGATGCCAACCCCTCGTGACCATCGAACATTGAATATTTTTGAGATCTGGATCGTGTACAAAGTCATTGCATAGGGATAAATTGACGTTTTTCAAAATTTCATTTGCCCGCGCTGGCCCCTTCATCGAAGATATAACCGTGGAAAGTGTCGGGATTTGCTTAAAGGCATTAGGCAGTCGCCCCAAAATGTTCTTTGAAAAATCAGCAAAGTCAAATCAAATCAGGGGAAATTTTTACTCCCAGATAAGAGCTTAATTGCTAAATGTTGGTGCCTTTTGCAGGGGTGTAGCCAGGACTTTGCCAGGGGAAGAAACCTGTAGCCAAACTATCTAAGTGTAGCGCCAAGAAAATTTTGGCCGAAATGCCCAGATCGCTGAAAACGGCACTTCCTAGACCTTGTGAGTTGCATATAATCATTTTCTATTTTGAAAGCTCATGTTCTTGAAATTTTCTGGCTATATCATACAACAAAGTTGATGTTACCTTTCCTTTACGTTTTTTTAACTTTCTGATTTTCCGGGGGGAAGTGCCCTCCCCCTCTTCCCCTTCCGGACGCCCATGTTTCCTGTTAAAAAAGTATAAGCATCTTGTTGCACGATAACTCGGTGAATAGGCCTCGGCAATTTGTGTGTTACCGTGACTGGATTACGCGCTTATACATATAGTAATAGCCTTTGTTTACAAGTTCAATGACACAAATCCGACAGGAACACCCACAACTGGAAAAAAAGCCCTGGCCGGCTCGACTTGAACCAATTGGTTGGAAACTGGGCCGTTAAACCTCATCTAACTAACCGACAGGAACAAACTTAGAACTTAGGATTGCTTGGTAGTCCCACATTGGAATCACACACTAGATCGCTAAGCAGCACTTAATCTCACTGATCCTTAGGTCTCAGTCCATGTCAGTATATTGATAAGAAGTACCGGCCAAATTAAGAAAACGAAAACTGCGCGTTTTATCTCGGCGTAAATAAAGGAAGTTGTCTCTACACTTTCTGATCTGCAACACTCATTGCGCGCTAATATGATCCGTACGTACCTACATACGTACGTACGGTATGTTCGTATTTACTGTGTACACATATTACTGTGTATACATACATATTAATGGGTATAAATAGTTTCCATAGAAATAGAAATAGAAATAGTTTTACAGAATCTATTTACTGATATAATCCAAAACTTTGCTTTGATTCAGATTTTAAAATTAAATTTGCTGCCGCGAGCTAAATGAACAACTTAAATGCGTACAGTTCATGGTCTTATTCAAAAAAAATTGAATAATCTTTCATAGCTTCTGCTAGCATTCTACTCACACCATGCTATAACTGGGGTCTACCCGAGTGTCATAAGGTTTTTCTTTTATTCATAAGGGTCAATGTTCATAAGGTTCTTTAGTCATAATGTTTTGGACTAAATGTCCAAAATACAGTGAACAGTTCAACATTAATTATCCCCTGGGATTTCATGAATTACAAATTTGTTTCAATTTTGGTCATTTTTCTTAGCCTTTAAGTTGTATTTCCTAGAGTTTGCACTGGGTAGAAAATTCGTTTTCGGGTACCCAAAACGCATTCCCGGCCGAGCACCCGGGTACCCGACCTTAAACCTTGCAACAAAGTAGCCTAAGTTTAGTGCATGGTATGCACATACAACTCAAGACTCCACCCATCGGCCCCTTATCTCTGGTCGGATCGATTTGTTGAAAACAATACGTCACATTTTTCTATATCTACAATGTGCATGCCGGTAGCCTGACAAGGCACGGGGGGGGGGGCGAAAAATTTTTTTCAGGGGGACCAAATGTGTACAAATGTATTAAGTCAATGGTAATATCCAAATTCCCTGGGGGGCGAACAAAATTTCAGGGGGGCTTAGTCCCCCTTGCCTCCCCGCTTGACTACGGGCCTGACAATGTGCCCTTAGTTCTTAACATCAATCAAACGGGAATTAATAATTTGACCATAGACTTTAGCGCCGCTAGTACAAATTTTAAACAAGTCCTATCATTTTAATACCTTCTGTGGCTTTGTGTTCAAGTGTACCGTAATGGTGCATCGGAACCAAAAAATAACTTCCAGTTTGTCACTGCAATTTCTGTACTGTAATGTACCTCAACCATGTGTTCAAATTTCTCTTCAACTGTTTTCTTGTTACTCTTATGAAAAATCCACCACCTACCGTACCGTCGTGATAATGACAGTAAAAATCTTCCTAATGCATCTCCTGGCCGAGATTTCACCCGCACAGTACCGTTGAAAATGTACGGTAAGATACGGCAGACACCGTGCACGTACGAACGTTCATTCGTTCTATTCGTTGCCTGGGTCGCTCTCTCTATGCTGTGCATACTGGAGCACTTTGGCACGTTTCACTTTTCGCAAATGGGGGGTACATAAAATAAATATTGGGAAAATATTTTGCTCTTTTTTGTCATATATTTAGGAAACTTTGGACGTAAAAATTTTGCAAGTAGTTTGTATAGTAATAAAAAATTACGAGCAATATAAAGATAGGAATCATTCTAGTGCGTAAGGTAGTACCAGGATAGAAGTAACAGGGAAAGAAGATTTTTTCGTGCACACAGCGCATAATACACCTTGAAAGAATGTGTACAATTTAAAATCTGATGGAGTGAATTTTGCTTCAGAAAAGAGTTCCTCCACCAAATATACAAAGTTTGGCTATTGATTCGACACAAAAGATTATTATTGTGGTTAAAATAAGTACATACCTTATGTAGAAATAACTGTATTACCAAAATTTACTTCTTTAGATCATGAAATCATGTCATGTTAATTTTAGTGATAACTTGACAAGTATGAAATCTAGCAACATCGAAAGTCCAGCCACGTGCAGTATATTCTTTTGGGAATGTGTTTATAGGACAAACATATGTGTAAAATTTCTAGTAGGTCTTTCGCGCTACCTCTGGGCCTTAGTTTTGGAACGTTACCTATCCACGCGCACTGGGTGCAAATATTTATGAGCTGTCTTTTGACGTTCATTTCTAGAGATAGGCTAGGCTAATATACAGTAAAGGAGGCCTAGTTGTTTCGTTATCTAGTATAGGGGCGGCTTGATGTTAGTAAACACGCATCGCGGACTTGTTTCTTTTGCTGGTGAAAGTGGCAATTGAACAAAAGCATGGTACGAAACAGACAAAGTATCTCCATTTCAACATAACTATTTCATAATCCTTTTTAAATTTGATTCAGTAGAATCGGTAATTTTCTTTCTCAAAACGAATAAATTTCATTCAAAGTAGAAGCCTGTGTGTAATTCTCGAAGCACCATGATAACTGTGCAAGATAATAAAAGCAGGTGTATGCACACAGTGTCAACATTTGGTGCGTATTGGTATGCACTGCCTGTCTGGGCTAGAATTGTAACCGCTACCGTAACCAGTAGTTGTTACTACCAACTTCTGCTGTACCAGGGGAGCTGCTTTTTTTTTTTCGTTTTTTTTTTTGTTTTTTGTTTTTTTTTTTTTTTGTTTTTTGTTTGTTTTTTTTTTTTTGTTTTGGAGCTTCCTGCTGTAACTGAGCAGGGATTATTTACACTCGGCCAGCCCAAGCATAAAATTGCTCCCTCGAGCAAGGACTGGAGTTGGAAAATTTCTGACCCTCGAATCTCCATACGCGGGTCTGCCGTTTGCTGTAAACTGGTACGGCCGATGTACACGATATGATACCCCACCTATAGGTGATGTCATTCTAAGTATCTGTTGTGCACCCCTGATATGAGATGGGGAGGTCTCCCGTGGAACA